>JAQFZX010000166.1:0-84324 GCA_034682405.1 Hydroisotoma schaefferi
TCAAAGGGTTGCAGGGGGATGCAGATGGAATTTTTTTTATTCGATAGCTAATTTTTTGGACTATTTTTTGGCATACTCCGCTAAGCGGTCTGGTGCGGTCTAGATTCCCCATGTTAAACGCTGAACTTTTATTTTTGATTCTATCCCACTGTGTGTGGTAGAGAAATACATCAAATACTTTTTAATTTATTTTCAGCATACACAGGGCCTATTGTCAGATTTACAATTAACTCGGTGGTTTCCGCACTGCACGTCAATTCCCTTTGATGAAAAATTTGTATTTCCATTTTTTGACGGATTTTGTCAAAAAGTCAGCGTTAGTGTAAAATATGTGAGTTAGTAAATTGAGAATGCAATTGTTTACAAAACCTCACTTTAATGGAGGCTGGTAGTATCCGAACGTAGTTGGAAAGAAATCCCGAGACTCAACACAACACTTGCTTGCTTTATTGCTTTGACAAAACATATTTCAAGCCGTTACTCATACCTGATTGCTCCTGCAACTTGCAACAAGGTAACCTAAACCTAGTATAGAGGTTTTACCTATGAATACGAATATTAGACTAGACTTAGCATGATTATATTATAACCTGCTATGCATGTTAAAGTTATCCCAGTTTCATCAAATATTTTTGACAAGGATGTCAATAAACTCTCTCTTTCGGTAGGTGTCTATCTGTAAAACTTTATTGGTCAAAGTCAAAGCTGAATATTCAATAAATTTTTGGCATTCAAAAACGAACAACAAAATGGGCAGGTAGACTTGGAGAGGTACAATAATAATAATATAATCGTGGGCACGAGGCAATAAAACAAAACCAGACCGACCAAAGAAGAATGCTCTCCTTTCTATCTTATACATATTAGTTAATCCTAATCCGGATGTTTTATACTTACTCTGGAATTGACAATATACTTACTGCTTCAATGTATTATGTCGCATTGGTTAAATTGTTTACAATAACAAGGTACTTTGGGTCATGGGAGGGTTGTAAATGTAAATACAGAATACATTAACTTACGCATACTGAAACAAGGTAAACCTGTACCGTGTATTAAAAATTACTTGAGTTGAGTTATAGAATTAGTAGAATTTAAATAGACCCGTGGTTGTCGATTGCCTTTGCGGTTGCTCCCGTTGGTAGGCATTTTAACAAAAGGTTTATTTTAGGAAAAACTTTCTGTGACCACCTCAAATATTTTGAGAATAAAACTCTAGTTAGTATTTAGTTGGTTTGTTCATCAATCGCTTACTAATTGGCCCTGTGCATTATTCTAGAGCTTTCAAAGGGTCATTGAAAAGGTATATTTTCATATTAAAATGACAAATGTCAACCTTTTAGCTGCCAATTTTATTTCGACAGAAACAGACGTTATAATTCTCAGTTACAAACTAACTGAAAAATGTATTAATCAAGAGGAATTTTACTTTATTACAAGGTTTCTATCAATCTAGAACTTCCGACTGAATATCACTCTGTGTTCTCAACAATGATTTTTGTTAAATTGTAATCCATGTAATCCTGTATATACTAACACCGTTTATTAATGGGTAATAAATCAATCCTGAACATATTGGGTAGGTGTCATACTCATAGTCATAACTGAACTTGGCAAACAGTGCACAACTTTCATTAGTTAACTGACATTCTTACGTTATCTACGTACTCTAATTCCATACCTTTGTTGCCAGCTACACAGAGCGAAAACGCAGTAAAGTTGAAGAAAATAGTTCTACGAATAGCGTCATAATTAGATTGTATTTAAAGCTTGACTATGAAATAAAATTCTTTACTGAAGACGAAGAGATGCAAAGTAAAACAAATTCCACTATTCCATCACACTGCACACGCAAACTCGTAAAAATTTACCCATATATTGACTCAAGGGTATTAAATTATTCATATACTAAAGCAGGCAACGCAATCGGGTATCGGTTTTTTTCATGTTCAACGCTCCATAAAAACCTCCAAGAAAACACAACAAACCTTTACTACCTTATATTCCCTTGTATCACGAACAAATGGTAAAAGTGCTAAAATATTTTGCAACTGGTATAAAAATTTAAAAGTATCTTCACTGGTTTCTTCCATAAAACATTTCAGAGTTTTGAGATTTTAAAATGTTATAATTTCATAAGTACATAAGGCTATATATTTGCATCTTAAAAATGAAGTACGGTTTAGGAATTAGGATGCTTATAGCATTCTTTGCTGGGGGACTGGCTGTTATGTACAAATTTAAAATTAATCCACGGTATAAACAGTCAGAGATCAATTTCACGGTGAAAGCCCCAAGGATGTTTTCCTTTGATACTTTAACCGATCCTGCAAATGTACCTCAAGTAAGGTTTACTAATAGCATATCTTTATTCAGATTTTTAAAGTTTTACATCTCTTACGAATTTCGATTCATGATTTTATAGTATTTTTCATGGATTACTACTCTAAGAGATGGAGAGTTTGATAAGAGGAATATGTCCCTGGGAAAGAGATACTTTGGTGTAGTCAACTTACCCTTCTTGGGACAACATGAAATCGCATACAGAGTGAACGAACTTAAAGATTACAATTGGGTGACACTACGACCCGATAATCCAAAGGACTCTTATTTCAACACAGAGATAACCCTGATGCTGTTTAGCATAACGGATGAAGAGACTCATGTTGGGATGAAAATTGCTTATCATCGGACCTCCGCATTGTTTCAGGTTAAATTTAAAAATTAAAATTTTTTGAAGCCATCAAACATATTGTCAACTGTAATTTTATGCGTTCATTAATTCTTGGGGTAGATTACTCTGGGCCGATTTTTACGATGGATAACTGATCAACAACTGGAAAGAGTAACGATTGGAGCCAAGAACCTTATAAAGTTGAAATGGGAAGTGTTTCGATTTCCCAAAGGCAGGAACGCCACCTCCCCTCAGAGTTCGGAGTCTCCAGGAAAACCGAAAAAGAATACCAATGAAACACCGAAATCGGAGTTATGAACAAAGAGAAATCTCAACTGCTACAACAGAACATTTAATCACAATAAATCTGTTAAATCTGTATTTTTAACTCAAATATTGCACCACGAATAATTTTTATGTGTTTAGACAAGCTTTTAAGTGTGTAATCCTTGAGATTATTTTAACTTGCGATAAAGACATAAATGACTTGCCTTTCATAAATAACAAAAAAAATCATTGCAATTTTTTAAGAAGACTTTTGGTCTTCAAGTTTCAATTCAACTGCCAGATACATCGGAGTAGCAGAGAACAAACAGGATGCAGTTCCATCCATTTGCCTTAAATCCGTGGGAAAAAATTGATTTCTACTCTTTGTAATTTCTCATCATTGCACCGTGAGAGAAAATAGTCTTCAAATCTCAAAAGCAACCTACTTTCACACCGTTTAACACCAAATAATTACAAATGGATGAGAATAACCTCCAGAATACCAATGGGGTTCTTAACACCACTATTAAAACATCAGAAATGAACATCTTAATCCACAACATCAAAAGCAGTTCTACTAACTAGATCGCTTCGTTTCTTAACATCTCTCATCCTAAACCTTTTATTCACCAACCAGCGTCAGGAACAAATATTCTAGGCTCCCTCATCTTTAAATGGGATGACAAATACACGAAACACAAAGCTTTTCTGAAGAATGAAAGGCAATTAAGTTGTAAATTTTCTCAACACCACCAAAAACCCTCGCCATCCATAAGAAAGGAGCATTAGATCCCTTGAAAGTCAAGAACAGTGAGTACGGCATACTGTGACTTCTACAGTTAATATAACAAAACGATGGTCATCTTTATCTTATCTTTAAGTGGGTGCATGACCATAGAAAAACTTGAAATAATACTCGGCCAACGGCAGTATTATACGCTTACTTACTTGAGAAGTAACGAGATGAGAACTAGAGATATTAACAACCGTAAACTTCGTAATATAAATATGGGATAAATGGATAGAGAAACGAGTTGAAAATGAAGACATTTCTCTTTCTGTTCTGGAAACGGGGACAGTTTTATTACCTCATTTAAGTCCAAGGGACATGGAAAAATCCTCAGAGGAACAAACACTCAGATGATTGTCCGTTTTGGTCGCATGGCACATGCTGTTTTATGACATCCTGACTCCAGTCTCGTGTCCATCTCCAGAACCCTTTTTGCATTTGCTTCCATTTCCATTCTAGTTCTGGCTACATCAACATCACGTAACAGTTCAAAAGTCACTCTGATGCTGCTGATTGTAATCGTACAGTTCATTTATGTAGAAGGAGTTTTTGCTTATTTTAAACGAGTTCTAGTCGAGTCCGAGATGTCAGAGGGAATTTGATCTTTAATGGAAGAAGAGAGACAAAATAATGAATAGCAATAGATAGCTTTATGGAAGTGAATGGAATGGTAGGAAGTAGTATAAGTGCTTATCGTGTATCTAGTCACTAGCTGGGGTTTGTTGGTTAGTCTAGTCCAGTCCTTGGGTTAGTTTTAGTTTTATTTGGGGCTTGATAACATTGTTTGCTGGTTACTGGTTGCTCGGGTTGTTTGTGGAGTGACCGCACGACCTTTTTTGGGTACGCCCCTGTGGCAGCTTTTATGAGAATTCTGGTCAGCTTCCATAACTTCATTAGAGATTTGCATTTTCCATTTATTGCAACTGGATGACTTTAGGCCGGATAGGACTGGAGATTGCTGGAGAGAACTTGTTCATGTAGTTTATGTGTGATCTAAAACTGCTTGGTTGCTTATTACAAAAGGATGCTCTATAATACTAGGCAGGCGGACACTAGCTCGTGGGGTAATTCAGAGATCACAGCGGAAATTGGAGAGACTGTCACTGTGTCAAATAAACTTTGTAAAATCAGATTAAAATTGATTTGTGTGGGTGGAATAAATAAATAAAAGGATACAATCAGTCAGTAACACGAGATTTTGGGTTTAACGAGATTTTTTGTGGGAAGATTTCATGGGAAAAAATATTCAACACTAAAATTGTCATCTTATATTACTTCAGAATATTTTTAATCTAGACAAATGAGAGAGTATACTTGCAAAAACTTGACTTGTAAAAATAGTGATGCATATTTTGTAGTATCCCATTAGGTGAAAGCTATTGAATATCATAAGTAAACTTCAATTTCGTTTGGATTCTTTATATACCATACTTTCTATGAAAATTCATATCAGTCTACAGCTACGATCTTATCACCATTACAAAACGGAGCAAATGCCGTCAACGTCATATTCATAAATATCAGTATATGCAAAGGAAAGCCAACAAACCGAGCTTCACCGAGGGATAGATCCTTGATGGTTAAATTTACACTCCATCCATGCCAACCCTTTCTCTCAGATCTTACCACCGAAAACAAACCAACCTACTACTAATAATGCTGTCTAAATTTCATCAATCCTTTCCTCTGTTGTAACCTACCTATCTAGAGCTATATCTACTTTCACTCATACAAGTCCCCATATGCCTTCTCTTGATTCATAATATTATTAGCACACAATCTTCGTCACTAACTCAAAACACAGAGCTCTCACTACTGCGGCTGTAGTAGTACTAAGCTACCAAAAATGAGTAGTAACCATTATATATACCGACTGAACGAGCTGTGTGTGTAAGCTTTAGTTTCACCAACCCTGGGAAAGTTTTGGGAAAACCGAATACCGGGGCTGAAATCCGCCCATGTCTATTGTTCACACTGCCGCAATATCCCAACCCCTTCATTCCATCACATTCAAAATATATTGCTACAGATCACCAGCCTTAACGTAGTAGTAACTTACTGTTTCGACAGGTTAAATCAATGGTTGTAGAAGCTTTATATGGATATTTTAGCTCGGATGTTGAACTATATCTCTGTAAAATAAATTTTCAAAGGGCACCCGATAGCTAGTTGTAACTATATTTCCCATTGCATTTACTTTTGCCAGCCAAAACAGATAGAAATAGGTACATACTTTCATCACCGGGCTATGCATGGTGTACAAATGGGATTCCAAAGTTGGGGAATTTCTCCCACCATGAATCGACTCTAGCGGCTACCACTTCCTACTCTATAGGCTAGATTGTTTAGGTTAGGCCATATCCAAAAGCCAATATAATAATACAAGTTAAAGCCCACCACAGCAGGCAAGACTGAATAAACCGATGCTCAACTCAACTATATGCAAACCCAAAACAACTATGCATAGAATATCCTCGTTTGGAAAAACAGAGTCTGGATGAAGATAAGCTAAAGTTCCTTCTTTACACATACAGTATAACAAGAAGTGTGTGTAAGTTATATTATTATCGAAAGTGTGGATGAAACTAAAACCAAACTGTAAAGGATCGAGCATTGTACTACTCCTACAATGCACCTACTACTATTTACTAGCTATCACATACTTTCCCCAAAATTCAACATTTCATTCCCATTTCCTATTTTCATTAGCACTCATCCCCTTCCAAGACTCACTTGCCTTTCACCAGCAGCAGTCAGTCATTACCGACCAAGCGACCGCTGGTAAAATCATATTGAAAATACCACCTTCACTACTACATACCTCTCTTATTTCCTATTCAGCACTGACTTTGTGTTACTGTATCTAGGCCCAGTAAGTAGAGGTTGGCTTTCTAATGGGTTATAAAACCTACTTTAAAATTGCAACAGAGAAACCTTTATACTTTGCATTAGACGGTAGAAATAAGACCGCGGCGACCAAGACCGACTGCTACTAATACTTGGTTGGTATTATTCTTGGCTAGCTTCCTTAAGTTAGTCTGTCCGAATTCGGACCTGGTTCGGTTTTTGGTCTGGTTACATTTGGGTTTGGGTTCCAGTTAAGGTCTAACCTAACCCCGGAATGGAAACGGAGTGGATCTCTTCATCAGACTCATCACAAGCCACCACCAGAGAGTAACCAGTAACCATCATCAGAACCAAACCAAACCAAAGTCAACCAGTAGCCAGTAGCGTGGTATAACCTGCTCGTTGAACATCCGTCCGTCGGTTGGCTCATATTTAACCTTACTTGCATTGCATTACCTAGAAGAATATAGGTGATAAAGGCAAGGCCAGTTGGGGATGGTTTTGGGGTTTACATTTGTGGCATCCTTTTTTGGTCACTTTGGTCTCCTCATGTGGGGTGCATTGACCATTCACTCCTTTCCTAATTTATAGAGTCAACATGCTCTATGTAGCAACAGTCTATACTAATATATTCCTTTAATTTACAGTTCCTTTGCTAAACCTGCTTTCACCAACTACTTTTTACAAAGAGGACTCTTTTGGGAATATTTGTGATTAACAATATGTTTCTCAATATTAATAGATTTACTAAGGTCAAGTAGATTATTAGTGACAAAGTTTTAGTATATCTTTTGAAACTTTTAATAAGTTCGTCCCTGCACAAAAAGGATTCTCAATTTCCCCAAAAATAAGTAAAAAGAACTGGAGAAAGTAAAAGAAAGTTACAAAGTAAACCAAGTCCTTTACCAATGCTTGCAACAAATCCATTCATAATCTTAACTTATAAACTGAATTTGTGAGTGAAAAGTGTAGCCTAATTACCACCCATACTTTCTCATATCTCTTAACTTAGCTCGTACGACACTCTAACGACTTAAAAACAGCTTTAAAAGTAAAAGAACCAAGAAGGATAAAAAAAATCACAGAGGAATAAAACCATCAAATAAAACTACCCTTCCTCAATATTCTTTCCTACCTTTCAACTAACTACAAAAACACAGTATAAAAAGTAAAAAGTATATTAGGGTTAAGTCCAAATAAAAACTACCCGCATCAGCAGGATCCTTTCACCATCCATGCGGACCTTTATAGCGTATAATGTTATAAATTACATGTCATCATCTACAACGTGTAAAGAAAGAAGGGGAGAAAGAACAACCCTCCTTACTTTTTACACTTGTAACTCAGAACTCTTAAGCCAAAACTACCGTAGGAAATAAGTTGTCCTACGCCAACACGAATTTGTCAGTGAGGAGTGTTTTATCAGGGAAAGGAACTTTTCTCTGAGTTTATTTAGATGAGGAAAGTGAAGCATTAAGGTTTCTCTAAGGGTGGATTTGGAGTGAAAGTGAGCCGAAAAATGAGCTTTTTAACTGAGACCACCCAAGTGGCTGAATTAAGTGAGGAATAATGAGGGTACTTTTGTTCACGGATTAAATTATCTCACCCCAACCAACCAGGAGGCTATGTAACATAGCCACTAGTTATACTTTCTTTTATATCGTACTCTATCACCGTCTTTCCATTTCACTTAAGACAAACTTAAGATTACTCACGGAGCTTTTAAACGGAAGAAAGAACAGTAGAAGTTGGAGTTGTGAAAGTTTTACTAGGGATATTGGTCTGAGCGTCATAATAATAATAATAATAATAATAATAATAATAATAATAAAAGTAACAATAATAATATTGTTATTCGTCCCTGAGAATTCGGACACTAGTCTTTGTATTATTGTGCCTATTATAATGGTGTTTGTTTGCTGTATTAATTGTTAGTAGGAGATAATTTGGAAGAATGGACTTTTTAATGGAGTAGGGAAAGTTATTTCTGATTTATTGCCGTATTCTTTTTCCTCGCCTGAGTAAAGTGCATCCTTATTACTTGGCGTGAGTGATGTAAGAAGGTTTATAATTTGGAAAGTCGTGGTAAAATGAAGGTTTATTTGTTTATTTAACGGTGTGAGTTATTTTATTAGTGTAGACACTTTTAAGTAACATTGAGGAATTAAGTAAGCATCTATGCTAAAACACACTTAAATCTGCGGAAAATATCAATAATTGCAGTAAAACTTTAGCTTGGACGTGTAGTAAATTACATCTGTATCAGCAATTAAGTTCAAGCACAAAGTGAAAGTCGAGGGTTTGTGATAGATTTTTGTTGCCAAAGTTGAAACAATATTTGTAAAAAAAATGCATCTTGCAAGTGAACTGAGTTTTATCACCGATACTTATCATAAATTAGCCACTGAGGTAAGAAACTTTAAAAAGTTAATTCTTAAGTTAATTTCTTTTTTAGTTAACCGCAGGCTTTCATGATGTATTTTAATTAGTGCATCTTTATAGTATAAAGTAAAATGTATTACTATATTAAATAAGTATTCAGTTCTGGTCCGTATCCAGTGACTTCTTTGGAAATAGGCAGAAGAATTCTTGATACTGTACTTATCAGTAATGTCAATGACGGTGTATTGTATTAAACTAATAACTGGTATATTGCTATATTAGTAATTCAAATTGTTTTGAATTTCAGTTCTGGGCAATACCTACTGTAAATTATAATATCATCGTGAATTCTGAAGTGTAATAATAATCCATTATGCCAGAGCAAATAGCTACTGAGAGCGTATACATTAAAAAACAATAAAATACTTTGCGCTAATAATAGTTAAAAAAAGGCTTATCGAAGAAACTAATGCCAGTACTAATACAACTCTGTACCTCTGATAACTTAGGTAATGGCAGAGAGAGCTTTGACGGAAATGCTGTCAGATTCCCCCGGGGGTGAACTTGTTAGAACTGGAAGTCCTAACTTTGTCTGCTCAGTTCTTCCGGTCCATTGGAGATCAAACAAAACGCTCCCAGTTGCTTTCAAGGTAATTAAGAATAATTAATTACCCTCAAAGTAATTCGTTGCCTACTAAGTAAAAATAAGTAGTCCTGAAAAAGTTACTTCCTCTGTAAAAATTCAATTGAAGCAAGGGTCACAAGCTATTTTAAAGAGACTGACTTTCACAGGTAATAGCTCTGGGCGAAGTTATGGACGGAACTTTAGTCACAGTTCGTGCAGGAAATGATGAAAATTATTGTGGAGAGCTGAGAAATGCGACGGCTATAATGAAGAATCAAGTTGCCAAATTCAACGATCTCAGATTTGTCGGGAGGTCGGGAAGGGGTGAGTTTTTTGGATGTTGGACACTGTACTTCCTTGTATACTACGGTTTGCAGAGCTTTCTCCTGTCGTTCGTCATCTGTAGCTTTTTTCTCATCCGTCTCCATCTGAGTCTTCATCATATAAACCTTTGATAGTATTAAGAGTGACAAGTCAGTCTTTATGTGGTCCATTAGGATTGAACATGTTCACAAAAAACCTAAACACAAAAAGCGTTTTAACTGCTCACTGTCCCTGTAAATAGGAAAAATTCCCATGGAACGCTGACAGTTCTCTGCTTCATTTTGTGAGAGAGATATACTTTATGGCTTTATTGAAAAATTAGGGGAAAAGTTTTCTTATATTAGATCAATGTACAAGTATTTAAATATTATTTACAAAGGTACTAGTCTATCATTAAAATGGTGTAAATTAATGGAACTCATAGTTAGTCCAATATTATGCGATGATCATACTAACTAAACACTAACTAAAACGCTTCTTTAGGTAAAAGTTTCACCCTAACAATCGCGGTGGCCAGTTCACCCCCTCAAGTTGCTACTTACTCAAAAGCGATAAAAGTTACCGTTGATGGCCCAAGAGAACCTCGATCTAAAACACGTAAGCATTGATCTTATACTCATTTTGAATCTATTAAATCTGTCCAATATACAACTGCTCTTTACTTTAAGTACAGATTTATAAATTTAAAAATATTCCATGAAAATTTGTAACAGTGGATGATATGTATTTAAAGAAGCAGTTAAACATTTACAGCGTTTGGATGGCCTTTAGGTCAACAGCAGCAGTTTCATTTTGGTTTTGGGCAACGAGCTTTCCTTGGGGGCTACACTGGGGCACTTGACCACCTTAATCGTAGTGCAGATTTTGCAATGACCCTTAGCCGCATGCCGAATTGCCAAAGTAAGTGGTTACACTATGGTTCATAGGTTCATTCCAATTAATCCAGCGGTACATTAGTACCTCTCGGTATCCATATACGGATTTTAGTAGTACAATACAATCAGCCTGCTGATGATAACCCACATCAATTAATTAGAAAGCTGTTTTGCCACTTCTTTACATCAATTTTCAATTTTATAAGAATAGAAATGGTCGAATGCGAATTTTTGAAAGTCTTGATGCACATTATTTGCATAATTAAATATCAGCATTATTATAATTAGACTCTCGGAGCAAAAATGCAGTTTCCTCAAATGAAAGAAGAGTATTCATCTGTAATTCCAAACCCTATAACCCTCAAATTAAAACTAGTCAACCTCGATTGGATTGTTTAGTCAGTGTCGTTTATGGTTATATCGTTAAAATGGTTAAGGATTGCAAATTTATTCGGCAATAGTTTCCAGTACCCCTGTACCTACCCACACACTTTATTGTACGGTGGTTGTATCTGGTGGTGGATGTGAATAAGTGCCCGGATTTGGGATGAGTATTTATTTGGTCTTGTGTATGGTTTAAAAGGTTGGTTTGTGTGTGGATGTAGATATGAGTCAAACATTCGGGTTGACCTCATCCTCAAACCATTGGGGTTATGCGTCCTCACCATACTCTACCTACTTGGGAAGTGGCTTCCCCAACTGTACCATCCAAGTAGGTTACCTTTCACCAAATTACACTATCATTTATATGCCATTTCTTTTATATCCTCACAGTTTCCCCCATACCTCATACTTTTACTTTTCTGGCTTATAGAAGTTTGCATTACTGCTTCAATCTGTTCATCTAATAACATTTGCTAATTGCTTCACTTACTGGGAGAAAGGGGCTGACCCATTCATGATTTAGCACCCATGCAAAAACGTTTTGTTTTGCTTTCAAATGACAAAGGCTTGGTTATAAGTAAAGGGATTAAGGTAATCGACAGAAGAAAGAATGAAATGATGGATTTAAAAAAAAATTATTACATGGAAAAGGTAAACTTATGTTTAGAATGATGCCAGTTTCTCAAAAAATTTCATGGTAAACCCCCCAAAATTTAAGTTAAGTTTCATTTTTGGAATTCAAAATTTAAAATCATTTAGTTTATTTCTGCATCTGAAAAATCTAAATTGTGCCAATGTCAGGTTTTGCAATTTAAATGGGATTTCAATTGTAAAATTCTGTTTAGTGGCAGACAAAATCCTTATTACGACTGCATGTCTTAAGAACAGAATAAAGCTGGTCGATTCTGCACTGAATATTGTTTTATAACAGGAAATATAATCAACGAAATTAAACCGCTCTCTCGGTTCTACATATGAACCCCCAAAACTTTACATAGGTACGTTAAGGAGGATGTGTTAGCTAACGCTGGCATAAAGGTTCAGTTTGAGTTGCACTGCACTTATGCTATGAATTTGTATGTTACTTGACTACAAACTAAAGAATGCATGGATCGGTATAAAGGAGGAATAACATGAAATAAAGGGTGAAACTAACAGAACCCTGAAGCTTCCGATGATGAGAGATATATCAAAACCGCAACCTCATTTACTGTGAATTTCCATTAAAGCCAGGTCTCCGGGCATCCTTTCTCTTGCAACGTTCTCTCTAGAATTTATAAATTCTGCTAACATTCTGAAACTAAAGCCGTAGCTTTTGCTTGCTTTGCTTTATTCGTGAAGGCAGCAGGGAGTCCTGGAGAGTTCGAACTTCTAACAAAATCTATATACACGTACGGATTCGCTTGTTCGTTGGCATTTTCAATATTTAGAACCAACCAGCTTCCTATTACTTTCTAGGAAGGATTTATACCAAATAGTTTTAAAATTTCGAAGTTTCTTGCTCGAATCTAAACTATAGTTAAGTCCCTTCAGTAATTTTTACTTGTTTGCATATAATTCTACCAAACGGGGAAACATTAATGAATTTTAGCGTTTTGAATTTATTTAATACAAATATTCCTTTCGCTTTAGGTTTTCTAGCTAACTGTAAGCAAGAAAGTATGATTATATGATGAAATTGACTTGTAAAAATTTAAAGGGGGCTACAAACTCGTTTTCATCAGCGACGGGTAGTCTGGCTCTACCTGACCTTAGTACGATGGCGTGTACAAATTCCATATCCGGTCCGGAATACAACTCATCCACCCCTGCTTCCAACTCCTCAGGTTAGACAGTCAATTTAATATTTATCGCTTTCACTCAACCAACAAATCATACACTGCACAAGAGATACAAACCACTAGAAAGAATTATGAAAAGGTGAAAGCATGCATTTTGGTTAAAAAATTAAAAACATTCTCTCATTTCTGAGCAAACCTAAATTTCGGAGAGAAACATTTTGTGAAGTTCTGTTCTACTCTATTTAAGTTTGGCGAACGTCATAAACATTCCAAATACCAACGAAAGTATCACGGACACAAAATGTATGACAGTATGGCCGGAATAATAGAATTTTTGATGGCTCGCGTGATAGTTTTAGATTGCATTGACCTGATGAGTAATAAAATTAAACAAGGGAGTCGCTTTATCGATGATTTGTATTTATACTGACTACAAGTAGTGCTAACAGCAGAAGGGCAAATCAGTCCATCCTCCGACGTAGATCCCCTTGGTGCTGCTACAGATCGATTACTTGGAAACAACGTAGGTGCATCCACCGGTGTATCCAACGAAGGGGGCAGCCAACAAAGAACAACATCCTCTGCTTCAGTTATTGCAGCAAATGCAAACTATTCTTTGGGTGTGGATTTTTCGCGAGATGATCAATACGTCCAACATCAGTTACATGTAAGACTCTAACATTAAAATCTAGCATAATAGACCAAAAAGGTAGTCAACTGCGTTTTAATAATAAGTTAACAAAGCTTAAAAGTTGCTTTAAAACCATTCTCAAGGCCGTGCAATCAACCCTACCTACTCACCAAAGTCAAAGCCACCACCACACCCACCAAGGAATGAGTGGTGTATCTAATCCATCCTCTGTACTTAATTCTCCCCCCAATCACCACAACCCCGCAGGGGGGAGCTTATCTTCTTCTACGTCAACAATTAGTAACAATCAGACTCATTCTTCTGGAGGATCTATGTCCTCTTACCTAGGAACGTTTCCAGCCGCAGCAGCAGCCTCATTCTTCTACTCGCAGCTCTACCTCAATGACTTCGACTCGGCGGCCGTTACCTCTCCAACGCACCAGCAACAGAGTCACCTGCGATCCAATAATGGAGGGGTTCAGGTCCAAAATCCGCATGGTAATCACCTCCTAGGCCCACAACACCATGTTCATAATCAACAACAACAGCAGCAACAGCAACATCAACAGCAGCATCACCACACCCATCAACAAATGATGACCGGGGGTAGTGGTTCTGGTGGGAGTAATGAGCTTGGACCCCATGCTCACAGAAGTGCTCGGTCTAACGCTGTTAATTCGGGTGGAGATAGTTTGGGCGTTTGGAGACCATACTGATTCCAAGGGAAGAAAAGGTTTGCAAATTCTTTTAAATCTTCAGTTGTGATTAATACTGCTAAACCTATTACGAGTATTACCACCTAAGAGGCTGTTACTCAGTTTTAAGTAGGATAAGTACTTTTAACATTTAATTAGCATAATTAAATAATACGGATAGAAACAAGATAGGTTATGAAGGAGTTATTCAGGAACTTTTATGATTTTGATGAAGTTATACTGTATGTAGATAAGCTCAGCGTAAGTTTGAAGGCTCTCCTTATTAAGTTGATTACGGGGGATGAATAAATGCATTGTTCATTAAGAGAAAATTTGGCATTTCAGATGGTTATTTTGCATTTGTTCGAATGTCAAACAAGGTAACAGAAACATAGGACGTAAAACCCGTTTTAGAACAAAATAACTTTTTAAATTAGGTAAGAATTAACCAGTAGAATTAACTTTTTCCCATTCATATTTATAGAAAGACCTACTATTTAATTAATAATACAAAAAGAAAGAGGAACTCTGCGGTTAGCAGAAGAATAAGGAAAGGATACACGAGGAAAAAACGTGTCCCAGCTTTCTCCCGGTTTCTTTGGGGAAAGTCTTATTAGGATTGTGTAGAGGCGCAGATTGGCATCTTAACCAGTTCCTTCCTATAAGAACTCCCCAGTGGAAAAAGCGGAAGGAAGTAGGGAAGCGGAGGGAAAAGTGGCATAAGAAATGTATATAAGAGGAAGGGGGATTCATCCGGGTAAAAATAGCGTACAAAACCCGGGTAGTTGGGAGGGTGAGGTTGGAAGTTTTATTTTTCCTTTAGGGGATAAGGAAGATTTTTGTTTGCCTGTGTGTCAGATGGCGTCTTGTGACAGTTTTTTCTCACCGAAAGAATCCTTTTTTTACCCGGGTTGACACTTCCCGTTTCTTTCTGAAAGTGCGTAGAAAATCCTCTAGATTTCGGATAAGGTGCTGTACGTCTTCTTCCGGTTTAGGCTATATTTTTTACAGCCTCTACTTTCGTTAGATACCTTCTACATCGGGGTTCTGTTGAGTTTCATTTCTTGAGACTTACGATTGAGACAGAATATTATCGTCATGAATTTTAGTTATGATTTACATTTTTGGAAGAGTACCTAGTTTACAACACTTTTTTTAATAATAAAAATACGTGGTAGTAATCTAGTTTGTAAAATGCCAAAAGACATTTCATGATAGAATCAACGCAACGATGCATAATGTACAACTTGGATTCAAATCACAGGAGATTTATCTTCTAAAGTCTACCAAGATACGAAGGCATGAAGGGAAAATTCAATAACCAAGGAGTGTAAAGGGGGAACAATTAGTAGTTGTCCGATTTCCAATGTGTGAAGTTGGAAATGGTCGCCAGGGGAGTAATTAATTAAAGTAATAATTAACCAAACGCTCACATTGAACATCCGCCCTCCTCGGCCTTCTCCTTTCACTATAGCTTCCATTTAACACATGCGGTAGCAGTCATCTCTTTCATGTTATTTTCAATACAAATGATAAATTTGGATTACAAACTTGGAAAAATAAACGTCATTCATTCTATTCGACGTAACGTTCACAATCAGTAGGATTTTGTGCAATCTTAGGCGAAAAAGCTTTTTAGTAATTATCACACTAATAATATTTTGCATTTAAAACTATTTTCCATCTACGTGAGATTGACATCATTCATGTAAATGATAATAATCCCATGAATAATCAATACATTTAAATCAAATCACTATCCACTTCAGTCCACACCTAGTAGAATTGTTCTTGTGAATTTACGACCTCTCCGGCAGCTGAATTGTTAATCTCCCAACCTTGTTACTTATAGTGGAAGTAAGCATCCTTAAAACATTCAGCAACAAAGTACCACCATAATACCGTTGAGCTAGTAGAGTCATTTAATTTTAATTGCTGTAAAATAATACAATCCTCCTCCTTGAGCATGGGGAGAATCAAGGAACATCATCAACACAATCAGCAGCCTTAGCATAGCATAAGTTACAAGCAGTAGTTCCAACCAAGTTCCAAGTTTAGTAGCCAACTAATCCCCAAAGGCCTACAAGACTATCATCATCACTCCCTTCTTAACAATTTATGCCTGATTATCTTCCTAAAGTTAAACTAAGTTCAACCCTATGCAACGATTTTCACTTACAAATTTTAGTACTACTACTATCTACTTTTGGAACAAATTTATCTATCGTCACTACCAGGATTAACTTACGCATTCAATTACCCTTTTATACCAAGTACCACTTCTATTATAGGAACTACATAAATACAGCCAATGCTTACCTAATTTACATAAATTAATGCCCCTCTAAGTACATGGAAACATTTTCTGTGTACATTGTATAACCTTTCGGTATTTCCTATTCTAAATAAAAGTATTACTCGAATTATCTGCAAAGCTCACAGGAACTTTCTAAGCTAATAGAGATACATTATCTAAAATTAAGTTAGCCTCGGGTTTGGCTAGCAAGCATCCTCCATTTCGTTCGTGTCTTGCTCTTGCCGTCCACCGGGGTGTCAATGGCTCCTTTGCTCGCATACAAAGCAGGCTTATCGATTGAATCAGCCTTCGTCATGGAATAGATAAGCATGTCTAATGAGTAAATGTACGTAAGAAAATGCTAATGCAGATGGAGAAGTCTACACTCAAGATAAGATGGAACTCAAGATATTTCCGTTATTTTAGAGCTTGGAATTTTTAAGACTGTCAGTAAAGTTAGTAAGTTTTTATAAGTACAAATTTGAAAGGACTTTTCATATAAAGCACAAATGAAACATGTTTTATAGTTATTAAAAACTTCGACTCCTGTTCACTTGCAAGTTCAAGGGCACTATGTTTCATACGCATATTTGTACGTATAAATTAAAACTTGTTAAAAGCCTATATCAACTTTCCCCTAAGGATAGAAACCAATAAAGCCAAAAACGGACCTGATTAAAACTGACTTGACTCCTTGATCAAGAAAATATGTGATAATAATACGGAACAAATTTGCTCTCCTCCAGTTACATCTGTCTTCTTTCAACCCTTTGTATGGCTGAACAAACTCAACTATAATTTCGCGTATAACTTCCTACAACCCAAACAACGGAGTTTTGAATGCTTTATTAACAGACGGATAGTGGCTTGACTTCAATGCATACATTCAAGGTTCAGGTATATATTAAATGAAAGAACGCTGGTGTACATACATAGTGGTACAGTGCATTAATATGAAGTTCTGTGTATTCTACATCGTAGATTATAGAAACAGACCCTCTTGGCCGGAGCTTTGCCTTTCTGGCTCTTTTGTGTTCATTAATAAAGTCAAAGTTTTCGTTTGTGAAATTCTTGTCGACTCTTTGGCCTGGCGAGGCGAGGACTTTTGGGGAGGAAGAATTAATATTAGCTCTGAGACATGCTTTTTCTATAGGCATCATTCGACTTCTATATGCAGTACTTCATTGTATGATTAGTTATAAGAATAAGAAATACGTAGCGCTAGCAGGGTTCCCCTCAACAAGCTGTAGCTAGAAAGTAGAAGAGGAGTCAAAAGCAGCCGGTGGAACTTTTTGGATTATTGATTAGTCCTTTGGGAAGGATTTATTAAAACCAGAACCAGAGGGTTTCATCTTTCTACTAATATTTCACTCAGATTTGACTTTCACTTTCTTCATCCTTTAACTTAGGTATGCTTGAGGTGTATAACGCAAATACAGGCTACTATACACGGTATCTGGGCACAATTAATTGTTTTATTGGATCGGGTACACTGAAGCATCATTATAAGAATAACTCACCCTTTTTTTATTAAATGCAATAATGTAGATTGGTCCAACTACAAAGTGGATAGGAATGGGACCATGTTGGTTTACAAAATGTTTAATATGAATCGGTGCGTAGGTTTATTATCATTTACTTATTTTGAAAGTAAACTACCTTTGAGACCTTATTCTTGCGACACACCTTTAATAATAGTAGATGTCCGATTCAAACGGTTAACTAAAGGGTTACAGGGGTTAAATTAGACAGAATTACAATATAAAATCAACGCAGTTAGTTGTCCATTTTTAAGCAACCTCTTATTTGGCCATTTGCAGTTAATAGAAAAGAGTACCTAAACTACACAGCCATTGCTAATGAACAACGCAGCGAAGCATGCATACCCGAGAAGTTTAATTTACTTAGTGTGAATATTCTGCCATGTAAAATGCTGAACATTTGTTTTGTTTCATAGTTAAAAAAAATGATTCCTTTCAATAAAAAAATTCCCGTTATTAATTCCACTCCAAACCTACTACTCAACTAAAACAGGAACTTTCTAACCACCTTCAGTCAACGATACTGCTTGATTTGCTTAGCTATCATTCTGTACAAACCTTCACCCTCCAGTAAACTCCGTTCTGCTCATCGTTTACCTCATTGACTTCCTCGTCTCAATTTAATACTTCATGCACCGCTGGCCATCCATCCATCCTTTCTTCCACATACACAGTCCGCATACGTATATGTCTATTACAATACAATCACTCAGTTGTATTCTTCTATTACGACGAATTACTTTATTTTCCTTAATAATATTTGGAGAAACTAGAAAGTAAAGTTGCGTTCATGTGGAATATTGTTGTTAGCTTTTTTTCTATACAATACAGCCGAAGTTATAAACTACTGAACAGTACTACTACACAGATCTAGGAAACCAGGAAGCACAGAATAAACATCCAACTATCCATCCATCTTCAATCTTTCTCTTTTATTATGTCGTCCGTATTCATAGTAGGTAGTGCAGTAGTAGTTTTTGGTAGCTGTCATGTTATTAGTGAGAAAGTAAGAAATCTCTGAATGCCAGAAGCGGCAGAAGCAGAAAAAAACATTGCTCTACTCAAATATGCATGCACAATGCCAATGCTAACAACCAAAGGTTCACTGCATAATCATATGTGTGTTGTTTGCAGTACCAAAGGAGTTTATAAAAAAGTCAGTGAGTTTCATTTCTCAAACGAATGCGACTCTTTCAGTTCTAAAACTTACTCTGCACAGTTACAGTAAGGTCTCCATCCACATCCCTAGCTATCTTTCCTCAATTCCTAAATACCACAACCCCAAGGATAGATAGAAAGCGGAATAAAATAAAAACCTTGTACTTGTTTACACTTTTGAGTCAAACTACAGAATTTCACAACGTTTATATTACTTTCGGAGTTGTACTACTAGTAGTGAATGCTCTGCACAACACGAATATCTGGTGCATAGGTTACTGTAAAATATCATGCATAAGAGATACAGAAAGCAAGGTTCGTGAATTTATCATAGGGAAATTCTATTGTTAGTTGTAATTTAAGCGGGTAGTGATGGTAGGTAGTAGCAGTAAGTAATATGTCCCGGACGCCAGAAAAAAACTCCAGGATTTTAACATCCAGCTACTACTCCAAAGACCAAAGTAGTTCAGCATTCGGTGGAACACCGAGATACTTACAGACCGAGGTATATTTCAGAAATGGATCCCAAGAGAGCTAATTGTTTTCGCAATTTTTCTGTCTTCTACGAAAGGAAAAGAAATCTGAGGAAAAAATTATGCATTTAAATGGGATTGCCTCAAACCCAGAGTTGGGTAAAGTTTATGTATATTTTCCCTTATATTCGTGCAATAAAAGTACGTAAACTACTACTACTAGATTTCCTATAGGGTGGGTATCCCATGAGGTCGGTAGCACAAAAGAAACTAAATATGCTTCACGTAAATAAAAGCTGAATATGAAGTCCGTAAAAGTGGAGTGGAGTAAATACCTCTCAAATAAAGAAGCCATCAAGGGTTAAATCGTATTAAATTCTAGAAGAGTATTTTTTTTACACAAGTTGAGACGGGTTTATTTAGCAGCACTCAGTCTTTTTTCTTCCGATCCGTAACATGTAAATGTCTTACTTTCCCGGTTCGTTTACCTTGTTGAGATCGGTTTTTAAGTTTAGGCCAGGGATCCATTCCGGATTAAAATTTTAATAGAAGTACAGAACAGCGAGTTACGGAGGTATGTTCTATGTATCTTTATCATAGAAGTACAACCTGAATCTGATGTGTTTCACCAGTATAGTACACATTTTTTCACCACTTTCACCTACCCGGTAGCTATGTTGTTAGATGTGCTTGTGTGAGTGAATATCTCAATATGTATAATTTAAAATAAGGGTCCTTTGTATTCTCCTGCAGGCTGCAGAGAGAACAACCCAGGGTGAAATTAAGGTGGGCAATTTCTTCCACATTGGATAGAAAGTTGGGAGATTTGTTTCCCAGAAAATTGAGATTTTTTAATCCAGTTCAGGAAATGCGAGGATTAATATTCTAGGCTGCTACTTATTCAAGAAGCCAAGACGGCGACCACCATACTGCACCATAATATAACCCGATACCATCCCCGACCGCTACCGCTTTTGTTGCTGTTTCTGTTTCTCAATTATTTCAGGTTACATTCAACATGTTTCCTTCTTAACTGATCGTCTGTGGTACTGGTCGCTCGGCTTCCCATTTATGTGGCTTTCATTTCCATACGTGTTTCGTTAACTAAATCTTCAGACTGACACAGTACTTTGTGCGACAATTGCTAAAAATATGCATTGCCTGAAAAGCAATGGTAAAAGTAACAAAATGATAAGCCATCTCGGAAATAAATTTTATGAACAATTTCATCAATAGCGTTGTTGTAAAAACGTACTTTTTCTGAATGTGAACTTTTCCCCTAAAAATAATGATCTCCCACCTACTGCTGTCGAATTTCTCACCTGATGAGCCCCTCACCACTCTTCCCTTCAGACAGCCCTTAATTCCCTGGCCTACCTTTTCATATGGTTGAATTCTTGATTGTGATTGCGAGAGTGAGGAATTTTTTCATAAAAACTTGAACAAAAACACCCGATGACTGTTGTTCATCACTCCCTTTGTAACTCGATTCCATCCCAACAGCAGCAGAGTAACCGTGTCACTTGTAATTCTCTCTCATCTCCGCGTTCTCATCTCATATTATTGTGTTTTAAACTAAAGTTTCAAGCTTCGGGCTGACTTTCTCTGGTTAATAAAAGCCTTGCTTGCTGTTCCGTGCATGCCTTTCTATATCCACTTCAAACCAAACCGGTGACGTACACACCCAGAGGTTAGGTTGGTAGGTTGACTTTCTCTTATAACAAAATGAGCTTCGAACGGGAGGAATTTCATTGGAAACTCCAGGCTTCCGTCCTCTAATAAGGCTTATTATTATACTTTATATAAAATTGAGAAAGTTAACATTGTTTAAAGAAATATATAGCTTTGCATCCCTATTATAGAATTCATACAGGAACCAATGTATAGCTGGATAATACGGGTTTTAATAGCCTGGAGATGTTGAGTAATAATAAAGCAATATATTTTATGAAGACGATACATTACTCAAACTTGGAACTTGCTGACAGACGAACTTTCGTCTGTAGCAGTTCTTCCGCGAGAAAGCAGTTTTAGATATAACCTGTTCTTATTCCAGAGTGTGTTAGTACTATCAGATTCGGTGTTTTTCATTTCCAAAATCCTCGCTATGCCTTTGGTGTAGTCTTTTCCACAATGTGTACTTCTTGTGGATCATGTTAGCTTATTAAATATCAGCTTTGAGATATTTACGACCTTATCTTCTTGAGTAAACACCCACCGGAATCTTTCCTTATTTCACAGTACACTGAAAGTAGAGAGGCATTGCACGACTGCTACTTTCATTATGCTCTTTTGTAATACTGTACTAAATTTCAGTTTCCTCCGGCAAACTGTGATGACAGACTTGACGAGAATTTAGTGAACTATGAACTTCGGGAACTCGCTTTTTCCGTCGACTTAGAATTATTTATTGTTTCTTGAAATATTTCATTCAGGTTTTATTCGGTGGGAAATAAATGGGGGGAGAAAGATCACAAAGTCTAACCAACCTACTTGCTGAATTAGTTTATTACTTACCATCTTGTCCATGCCTGGAAGTTAATTTGCCAAGGATTTACACATCATAGTGTAAATAGATTCAGTGGTTGAAATGGAGTAAATATTCATTTTATTTAAATACAAGTACAAGATACAGAAGATACATACCAAAACGACTTTAATTTAAGGATATACATACTCCTGTAACTAACAAGAAATTGACAAGCACCGGTAAAAATCCCACTTAATTCTACAACTATTCTACGTCTATCGTGACCTATGACCTAGTCATTATACTACTGCTGCATCGGCTTTTATGCAGCAACATTTGCTTCTTAAAATGGTTGAAATGAGATCAAATTAAAGATTAACGACTCTCTGCATATGTAGGTAGGTATATAAGCCTCTCATAGATAACTATTACCCGTAAGTTCAAGACAGAATTATATAAATACGGCCCTGGTTCCGGTCGGATGCACAAGTCAAAAAAGCTTAAAAGTGACAAAAGGGAAAATACCCGGGAGAGAATTTGAGAGATAGATTTCACCCGGCTTTCCTTCCTGCCCTTTCATACTTTGTTTTGTATTCATATCTTCCTTTCACTCAACGAACTAATGTAACTAATGCCTTCTCTCTCCTTTTACATCTCTCTGATTGTAAAAAACAAGACTTTTTTTAAATAAAAAGATACATGCATTTAGCAACTCAAAGAGGAGTTTACATGCAAACACATTATAACTCTGTTCCGTGTTTTCTCTACTTTTACTGCAATAAAACTAACTACAACTGCCTACTACTACCAAAGGGCCATCATCATCATCATCGGGATCATCATGGAAAGAGAGCGAAAAGAAAAACGAAGACTCACAAAAGGCAACCCAGTTGGAGTTCAGACGAACCCAGGAAATGGAGAGAAAACTCCTTATTTATTACACATTCTGAGAGAAAACAGGCTACATGTTCTTTTATTTATTTATTTTTTATAGAAAAGGCCTTTCAGATGAGAAATCTTCTTCGAATGCAAATTAAAAAGAGAGCATCAGTCACACTTCCCCTGAAACGGATTTACGATTTAAGCAAAAGCAGGAACTCACTTTTTTCGAAACCGAAATATTTTTTTCTTGGAGAGGATAGATCAATTGGTACATTAGTTATTTCTTGCTAGTTTTTATCAAAAATTAATTTTTATTCTTCAAATAAAAAGCCGAATCTATTCATCAAATTTAATACGAAGTTAAATAACTAAACCTAAAATTATGTCGGAAAAATAAGAACACTTAAATTATTTTAACGTCATAGAATACCAGAAAACTTTTCCACAAGCTTTCCCCCTCTCATGCTTTGACATGGCCATACCATAAATTATAGAGATCTCATGAACTCTGTATTAAGTCTAAAACGTACCAGATTTCGACGTTTGCAGTGTCTTTGACTTCCATCCTAAAACATCTATCGTAAAGTTGTAGGGAACAAGAGCATAGGAAAAAGAAAGACTTTGACATGTCACACGGAGACAGTGAGTAGCTAAAAAGCTATCATCAACTGCAAGCCTTGCTGGAGCTAATACAGTCTTTGATTTAGAAAAACTTCATTATTTCATTCGTTTATCAAAGGAGGTTTCATCAATTGGTAAAAATTGGTCGCTGAGATTAATTCATGTATAAATGTACCAGCTTCCCAAATTCCCTAGCTATTTGCCATTCTTATAAAAAAAAACAGTGGAAGCCATCTCTTTGTAAAAATCTTTGGGGAGAAAGTCAACCTAAAAAGGTCGGATAGAAGGACAGGATGACTGAAAGATAATAAATTATCTTGCTCTTTCAACGAATCAGACAAGCTAAACCTCTGGGTGGCTTTTGTTGCTGGAAGTCCTTCGTCTGTGAAACGTGGTGACTTAATTATAAATTGTCAACTTTACACTCTCTACTTCTCTCCGAAAGCAACTTTTTCCATTCGCCATCGCCACTACCACTACTTCCTCTTAAACTTTCCCTAATTAGTAATTAGTACTTTTAACGAAGCTGGGGGAATATAGGTAGTGGTTGGTAACAGTAGAAGTAGAACCTTGCTCCGCTTGTACCTATGAACAGTTTGGTAACTGTTGCCTCTTTTTAATTTGCAAGTATAGAAAAATGTACAGAGACACGGAGGGGACTTCCTTTATTTTTGCTTGCTAAGCAGTTGCTATTACTTTAATGAAATAACTTAAACCAGGAAGGTAAGTTTAGAAGGATGTGGCTGAGGGTTTTTGTGAGTGATAAATAATTTGCTTAGCAGGCAGCCCAAGTTTTGAAAAACCACTTGGATAAACCGCAGCAAAAGCCTGAGCCAGAACCAGGGTTTTGAATTGGGTTTAATGTATGAGGAATCTCCTTATATACCAAGTTTTACGAAAGAGGCTTTTACGCTGTGGCTGTGGGTTAGTTTTGGAAACTTTTAAACTAACACTAATTGTACATTTATTCAGGCAGAGCTACATATCTAGATCGTATGATAAATATTGATTTATTAGGAACATTTAAACTTGCCAAAAACATAATAATTTCTCCACAACACACAGTTTGTACAAAGGAAACTAACTAAAAATCTATAACTTATTTGCTCCCATTCACTGGAAGAAAGACCCCTAAGGAAACTTTACATTGGTAAAAAATTACTTTTAAACAATTATCGAATATTAGCCAAGAAATGAACTCAACCCTCAGAAATAGTTCTAACTTCCAATTTTCCAATATTTGCAAATTGTCATCAAGTTACAGTGAAAGCTTTCTCTCCAAAGATTTTAAACAATTCTAAAACTTTCTAAGAATGAGTGCTCAGTAAACAAAAGTCTTGCCAGCGTGAAATTTCTTTTCATTTCTCCTCCCATTTCGATCCTCCTAAACACTAAGACAGAGTAATTTCAATCTTTGTTAATTACTCAAGGCGCTTCATTAACGACCCGGCCTCTGTTCTAGCCCATTCACTCCCTATTTTAGTAGAAGAACTCTGCATGACAAAATAAACGTTGCCCTATTTAAATGTAAAGAGAGCAATATAGCATAGGCTAAAGTCTATCAACAAATCCAACTGAGACAGTAAAGCTCTGCTAAACACTCATGTATTTATCTATCTGTAAATGTCTACATAAACATGAAGCTTACTGCAAGATATTACTTAAATCCATACCGTCTTCTAAGTAATATCTCTGATCTCCATCTACTCTGCGTATATTTCACCCATCAGTTAAATATTTATCCGTGGAGTAGTAAAAGACAAGTCATCCATCCATAAGGACGACATCCGAAATGTAAAAGAGGTAGAGAGCAAACACTCTCTCCCGGATTCATCTTACCCGGATCAACTCAAGCAACTTGAAAGGATCATCATCGTCATCGTCTCTTCTTCATCCTCGTCTACAAATAAATACCGTAGCCACCTTACCTCTCTTTGGAAACCTTAAGGTCGTATAATAACAATCACTACCATAGATCCAGTCCCACTGTAAGATTCAATAAAGCTCTACGTAGTAGCAGTTACCACTAGTAGTAAGACAAGAGAGAGGTTAAAATGACAGAGATTAACCTTTAGTCGACTCTGATGGGAAATCACGGATTAATCTCATCTTCTCCTTTAAATAACAAGATTCTTACATCAGAGAGCACGTCGTATAGAAGTAGCTCTAGGAGTTTAAAATTTAACAGTTCTTGTACCATTTTGTTTTTGATCGTGCCATGGAAAGTATCCTTGTATCCAAGGGTAAAATTGGTTTAGACTAAAACATTTATTCCGGAACGCAACTTGTTTATAATGATGGAGCTTTGTTTTTGTCACGCTGTCCTTAGAGCCGAGCCACTGCTTAAACTGGAAAGTGTCATTAACACTCTAGCAATGGAAGTAATATGTAGAGAGGGAAAGTAAATTACGCTCTTTCACACTTGATTTTGGTTATATCGTAGCAAGGAATAGGGAAAAGGGACATAGAGAAACGAAAAAGGTTTGTAAATTGTACAATGTTGTATCAGTAAGAGGGTGATTATTCAGTGAGATAGTAAACCGGGTGGAGGTTGACACCCAGAGAAATGAGTTGCAATAAGCAACAAAGGCATAGACATATTTCCACTAATCAACTCCCGGAAAGGGAACGAACAAAATTTAGACACAGCTTGGCTATATTATACTTTTACCCGTGAGATTTACAATTACCCGTTATAAACACATATAGTTGGATTCATTCATTAACTCTTGCAACAGTCATTGTATAGTTAGTCAGAAGATAGTCATTTGTCTCATTCTTGATGGATTGAAATAAGCTTTAAGATACTAATATTGGATTTCTACCGTTGAATATGAATGTAAATTTTGGATGCGTTTTTCTAGTTTAATCAAACGTCTTCATGTCCTCTGAATCCATGTAAAACTACAACATAATACTAATTAAACAGTAAATCAGTGGGAAATAACAGTTGGAATAGTGGGCAGCTTAAAAACAAAGGTCAAAGACAATCAAAAGTACAAAATATACAGTCTTCTGGTCAATGTATAGTAATTAAGGCTTATAAGGACAAAATTTTTATTTAAAATATCTAATATACACATCTCAATAAAACTCCTGATAAGTTATAATGAATGAAAAAGGACGGTTAGTTACAAATGCTACTGCCATGAATAAAAAGTGCAGTAAAATACGGACAAAAAGCTAACTCTCTCAAGAGCCATAGTTAGTTAGCAGGAAGCGTTTGATGAGATAAATCAATCTCTTTTCACCGGAAAATCCATCCCCTTTTGCCTCTCCCTTTGTCAAACTCATTAGTTGACAAGGCAGGTAGTCACACCCAGCATTTTTGGACGTAACCAAGGTCTTCTCAGATAAATCGGGTAAAATAATCGATTGGTCATAAACACTATTTTATTTGCGTTGGCACGCTTTCAAAATATTTTTAATCTTATTTCAGGCGCAACGCGCAACACAGTTTTAAGATCACCACTGAGGTTTTTATAACTATTGCTAAGATTATATACAAGTTACTCACTCTCACTCCTGCTTAATTTTTTCTCGTCATATCCTACTTTTTCTAAGGAGTACCAAGTATCATGATAGAAGGGATGGAAGTAAATGTTTATGAGGACTCCGGTGATGATAAAGAGCACAGTTCTAAATGTCATTTTACGCTTACACTAATGATCCATAAAATGAAGAAAATGTCACCTTTTAATCTGAAATACCACCACTCATTTAACTAAGCTGAAATACTCCATTAGTCACACTCTAGCTGCATCCTGCCGGGTACCAAAAATGGTAATTTATACATTTATTGCTTGTTTAAATCGCTTTTGCTTTTTTTAATATAAAAATGCCACATGTATTTCAGTGGTTTATTAAGCATAATTACTACCTAGTATTCATATTTGAAGATTTTTCATGTTTACGAGGATGTATCAAAATCCAATTATACTTCGTGTTACCGTCAAAATTCATTTTAAACGTTTTCAATGCGAACCTGGATGATCAATGACGATGACTTTATTTATTGGACTTTAAGGGAGCTACAAGCTAAGATATCGGGAGTTAAATTCGGGTCTTCGACAATAGGCAAAAGACGTAAAGGCAAACGACGTTGAGGCAAATGGACATAAAGGCAAAAGACATAATGGCAAACGACAAGAAGGAAACGACGAGAAGGCAAAAAAGTTTTTTTCTCGAGGTTTTATTGTTTATTTTACATTGCATAAGGGCTTACAGCGTGATTTGCGATAATAATTACGCGTAAATTAGGCTTAAGTAAAAAAATACAAATTTTTTTAAAAAAAACCCAGTACAACATTTCGCAACCAACAATGTCATATGTTTAAAATTAACTAAAAATATATGACAATTAATAAAATATCTCGAAACCTGGCAATGTCATAGGGTAAAAAAAATTAAAAATTAATAAAATATCATTATTCATGGAAATGGGGAGGCTCATTTGATTTGCCTTTAAGTCCATTTGCCTCCATGTCGTTTGCCTTTACGTCTTTTGCCTTCCGGTCCTGCACCCGTTAAATTTAGTAGCGCTTATTTCAGCTCAGTTTACAGTAAAAGCTATCAAATCAAACATGTATCCAATTTCTGTGACGCAACTGGGCACATAGATGCATCCTGGGGGTCTAATGATCCCAACCGAAACATAACGGAACTCAATTGCCTTCATAATAGTTTAAGCACGTTACACTAGGATTGACAGCAGATAAGATGACCAGGTCCAATCTGGCATTGCTTAGTTGAAGGGGATAGCTTTGAAATGTTTTATTTGCTACTAGAAGATACCTCTATCACCATGATTTTGTAAATCGATTGCAATTTCTTCCATCGTAGTTTCAAAAGTCTGTTAGTGCTTCATAAAAATTGTTAATCCGTTTGTTGTCCGTGTCTTAAGAACACAACAAAACTGCCATTATTAAACAATAAAAATTTATTATTATCATCCACCAGTTTCCCAATCCTTCTTGAAAATCTCACAGTATAGTAGCTAGCTTTTGCATTCATTTTACGGAGTTTCCTCTCCCTATCCCGTTTGTCTTCAATCTGCTCATCGTCAGTTGTTGAAATCTATATTTCTAGTACGTAGTATAAGTTGTCTACCAAGAACATGAGAGAAAGTCAAAAGTAAAGTAAGGGAGGAATCCGTCTAGTTGAACCAATTTATTCCCTTTGATCTCGGACTCTCGTAAGTTCCGTTTGCCAAAGTGTATGAAAGTGTTCTTTTTGTGACACGTTTCACCCACCCACCACTACTCCTATAACCTTGCTGTAGTTTCAAAATCTTGTTATATCTACGGGATTCATTGCTTCCTTCAACTACTGACGCTGTAGTATCTAGTTTGTATTATATAATTGCACTAAAGTCCATCCGTATGTGTCCATTTAGTATCAAAAGGAGGATTGGCGACTGACTATCACTATCACAATCAGTACCATTCACTCCCGGGGAGAATGTCAAAAGTCGGCTGTACATTTACTTGTAAAGCACGTCCGACTTTGACTCCAAAGAGAGGCCTTTCCGTTCCTCCCAGGATCTCTTACAGTTACAATCATCATCATGATCTCATTTCAATTGGAAAGTTAAGTGAAAATACGTATTACTGTTACTTATCTAGGCCGTCCTTATGTACTACTGATTTAAGCTTTTTACAACTGGTATACATAAATCATTAAACTTTTACTATGCTAGTTTGTACTAATGCTGTGACTTTGAAGTCTAATTTTCTCCGTTTGCTTTCAGTGTATCATTTAGATTTCATGAAGTACTTAAGGTCTGTCTGCAATTGACAGAAAGTTCTATTCAAATTCTACTGCATGTGGATTAACTTTTGATCTAGATCACACAATGTATGTACATAGTCATGCCCCTTCTTTCTACCTATTCATTAAGCTAATGTCAGCTACCTATTTGGTGTAGATTCAGATTAATTTAAGCTTTGAAGCAAGAAATAACGTTCCACATTGATGGTTTTAGTATTTGCTTTAAAGTCTATCTGATAAATTTACTGCATGGAAAAGTGGAACTACATACCGTTTTTTTAAGTTTAGAATAATATTATCAAGGAGATGTCTTCATAACCAAATATTTGCCATATACGGCCCTAAAAAACGAATTATGAGAATGCAATGTGTTGATTCGATGAGAAAAGGGGTCCTGGCTCCTCGGCTGCTAATAATGGTCATTAGAGCAACCTGTGAGTTTTCTATGGAAATGTTAGAATCCAACTCACCCACCACCAAATACCCGATGTCGGTCTCTATTGTGGAGACCCGGGTCTCTTTGGTAACCCTCACTGGCCCATACATCCCATTCGCCACTTCATAGAAGGGTTTATCACTACCTCGGTGAAAATAGAAATGCTACTTGATTCATCTAAATTATTATTGCTGTGACTAGCAGGAGCATACAACATGATACATTTATTCAATTGTTGTGAGAGAAATGTGTACCGGGTGCAGCAGATTCTGAAGGTATATTCAGGAAAAATCCATACTAGCTTCTGATCTTATCATCCTACTCTAGTATAGTTAGTTTTAAACTAATTGCGGACTTCATCGTGGGGAAATTATAACACCGACGACCATACTTTCCTTCACATAGCGAGTAGCATTCCATTGCTTTCATATGCACCTATGGACAACCTAGAAGGAAGAAATTGGTTCGAATCATTATTGAGAAATACCAAAGGGCTTTTCTAAATATAGGGGGGAGAAACATTTAACAATGTAGGTAGTTTGTCTGGGAGATAGCTTGTTAGCATGTCATGTTTTCTTGTCTGATCATCTATTTTGTCAGACAATTGGTTATGTGCATGCATACCACCACCAAACCAAGCCATCATAAAAGTGTAAGCAAGTTCGGGTTTGCTGTAAGCCCAAAACTAACTCACGAAGCACTAACTACCCGCATTTTTGCATGTTATCTCCTTATTAACTGCTTACTGTGACTTTACGCTCCTAACAAAATTATTAAGGTTTTGATGGGCCCATTATGATGATTCTGGTAGGTGACTATGTACATGTGGGATTGTCACGAAGGATGTGGATGAGAAAGTTATGCGTACAAACATTTTGGAACACCGAAACGGCTGAACGACATCCTTCACAAATTCATAGTGATATTAGGTTCTGAGGAGATTTGAGAGGGGCATTTTTTTCATACGGGAAAGAAAACACGTCTTTATTTTGAATACTGAATCTTAACAACGATTTGTACAGTGACCCGGTCACCCCATGTACTATAAACCAAATTAAACAAAAAGATATAGTCTTAAACTAATTCCGGCTATAAAATGATTACAACATAAAAACAAAACAAAACAAAGCTCCAAACACTCCACCGTTTAAAATTAAAAATACTACTAGAACTAGAATAATAAGTCGGAAGCACTTTGTGGTTAATTTCGATATCCTTGTTAGGATCATTGGCACTAGTGTCCCCAGACTTAACCTCCTTATAGTCTTTTTCCACATTATCCAATCTATCCGCCCTTGGACCACCCATTCTTCCAAGATTATGATGGCTAAATTCTTTCAACAAAACGGACGACGTTGTAGCCACGTTTTGTACGCATAAATGGTAAAGGTCCGCTGTAAACCCGGGTCGACACCGACATAATCCCCAATTTCCAGGTAGGCCGGGGTCAGCATTCAGTATGCAATCCGCATGTGGCACACAATGGAATTTAAGAGGGGCACTATCTAAGGTACAAGCTTTCTCCACTGTTGAAAGACAGCGTTTTGACTTCCGGTCGAAAAATTGGACTACCTTATAATGACGGAAATTGGGACATTCACACAGGCCAGACGGACCACATTGCATCCCACTTTTGTTTCCGCAGTCTTCAGTTGACTTGCAGGGTTCATTATGTCCAGCACTTTCTACCGTTTCTTTCGAAATACATTGGATCATTATGAGAAATGCTAGGTAGAAGGACCTCCAGGAAACGGGATGGGAGCATTTTGTTTGTTTCATTGCAGCAAACACTTCCCCTCTGAGAGACAATGGCTAAATCGATCTATAAAGACGAATTAAAGTCAATATACTAAATTATATATTTTTATAAAATCAAATGCATTTTTAAAAAGTGATCGCAGTGCTACACACCTTAAATTTTTGAGCTCCAAACCCACACACGCTTTCCACTTGTCCGCACAAATATTAACTAACTGTAACTGAACCCAAGGAGTGGTAGTTAGTTGTATGCCTGACGTAATCCGTCGACCTAATAAGTCATGGTTTAACCGCAATTAAAATATCTTCCTGATTACTCTATTTCCCATTTTAATTCCCCTGGGTGGGACAGGGGCTTTATTACTTAGAAAGAAGGAAAAATTAGAAATTCTATTAACAAGATATATGGAAAAGGTACGTGGGGAATTTAACCAGAGGGGGAATTATTCCTGGGGAGGAATTAAAACAGGAAATACGGTAACTGCGTCTGCTTATCTACTTTGTATCGAACACTGACGCTTATTGGTAAGTGAAGTTACTCCCTAATCAGATCTAATAAGGTTTTACACTTTATGGATTAGACAAATCTTTTTGCAGTTTTTGTGTGGTAAACTGGACTGAGCAATGGTGCTGTACCTTATTATGACTGGTTCAAGTTATGAGTAAATCCTCAATGCATTTCCCATCACATACTAAATGCGTTTTTAGGATAATGAAACTTTTTTATGCCTATGATGACTATGCCACTTCAATCAAGCCATAGACAAAATATTTTGTCTATGACTTGAAGGATTACCCAAGGATTTCCTCCGTGAGGCTGAGAGAGAATGCAACAATTTACAGCTCAAGTTTCAAGTATCAAGTACGATAACATTATCAACGTTGAAAAGTCATGTTCATGAGATAAAACCCTATCAGATATTGCTTGATGAGATAACATTGAACATGATAATGAAAATGTACAAAAGCTCTGAGACTGACGACCCATGAGTCGTAGTCTAACTAGTTGAGTCGTAGTCTAACTAGTTGAGTCGTAGTCTAACTAGTTGAGTTGTAGTCTAACTAGTTGAGTCGTAGTCTAACTAGTTGAGTCGTAGTCTAATTAGTTGAGTCGTAGTATTATAGTTGAGTCGTGGCTTGATTGTAATCCCCTCACAACTCAACCCACTTAACTAACCTAGAATTGGAATATACATGGAATGATGACGGAACGAACTATTGTGTTTTGCAAATTTTCAGTGTTTCTTATTTGAATTTAATGGATGAATTCAGTCTAGATACGTTGGTTGGTATTGAACCGTCCGTATTTACATGTGTACTGAGCATAACCGATGTAACGAGTGTCCGAAATTGCATTCCCCATCTCCTGCCCGTCCGGTCCACTTCCGTCCCATCCACTATGACTGCTTTATAGAATGTGCATTATCCTTTCAACTTGTTTTTGCGACATCCTTCGCCATTATTTCGTAATACATACATTGTTATGTATCCATGATTTGATAGGACAGGAGTTCTTCAATGTCATCCGTGATGATGCTGAGCTAACATGCATAACATCGTTCAATCAATACAGCACTTCAGTTGTGATACAATGTGGTATGGTATTGGGTAAAGAATCGCTACGCTGCTCTGTCAATAAATTGCCAATTTAGTTTGGTCAGTTTATTCAGTTCAATTCGTTCATGCTGAAGAAAATATTATTGTGTTTTAGTTTTAATACAGAATATGAATGAACTAACCCTTGCTTTAGCTAAGAGCTAGTTTTCGTTTTAAATTTAGCAGTACAAAATATCACAACGTTTGCAAATGTAGACAAAAGCAGTCTCTGTCATAGTCCAGTTCTTCCTGAAATCTATCAAGCTGAGCATATCCATAAACCACAAAAACACAAAGTGATTATGAATGTAAAATATTCAATAAGAGAGGATAAAAGAATGATGCAACTCCACACACACGTATTGGAATTATAGTTACTACTAACTGTGCTGCATGTAGGAATATGATACTGCGTGATGTTTCTTCTGAAAACTGATATTTACAAAATGATGTACTAGAGAAATATTTCCAACCAAGAACCAAACCATGCAATAACAATTGGCTTTAATTTAAAGTGACTTATTTATTACATTTGGATTGAAAACATTTCCATGCCATAATTAATGTTTAAAGCTGAGAGGTTTCAATCCGGTCAGGTTCATCTTAATAATCATACTGTATGTCCTTTGTTCATTTTTGACATGTGATTAAATAGTTGGGCTTTCAGCCCAACTTCAGTTCAACTAGTGATTAAACTACATTTTCACTCCAGGATGTGGTGTTTGGTATACTAATCTCAATCTGGTCGAGAATTGTAAACTATTCCATTTGATTTTGATTTGATCTTTATCTCCAACTACAATATTATGGTGTACAAAGTTGGTTAACTTAAGACAGGCATATGAGTCAAACCTGAATCTTATCTTAAACTTTACATCTCTATTGAATACACGAAAGCTGCAGATGGTCACCAAAAAGTTTCCTACAGAATCCCAAATAGTGGTTGCATCGAATAAAGTACAAAACCCTCGTCCAACTGAGGTATGTTCCACCTAACAAATTCAATATTCCACACTGATCGCTTCTTCTGAATATGTATATTTTTAGCTGGGATACCCGCACTCACACATAAAATGCACCCTGTGTCCAGTCAGTCTACATCAGTTCACACTTACTCAAGATAAGCTTGGTTTGAAGTAAAATGTAAGTAAAAATCACACCGACCCACTTGGTCTCTCCAGCAGTCTTTGACTCTTCAGAGATTCAGCAACGATCAGTTCTAATCCGTTTTCTCCCTCAAGGGTCGGACAATAGTGACAATAGTGTGTAGGACACACCATCCATGCAGTTCACTCTTGGAAAGCGTTTCCCAATAAGCTTACCATTGATACTCGGACTTCGAAACCTCTGTAACTACTGCGTTTTTTCAGGAAAGATTTTTGTTGAAAGTCTATACGGCACTGGAGTAATGGACAAGATTGTAGGCGCGATGAGAATGGACATGATGATAGAGATGAAGATTTTTAGCCGGATGGGTGAATACACATGTACGTTGTCCCCCGGTAACAGATCGGCTTGGCAGATTGAGTTGGCACTCAGTCAGTATTTCACTCCTTCCCTGCAAAACTAAGACATTTTTCTACATATGGAAACATTCTTAAGCTTCTTATCCTTAGGTAAAAGGTTCTAGTGACTAACAAGGTCTGATCTTAGTAGAAATGCCTACGTCTACTGAGTGTGGACTATGATAATAGTAATGTTGTTATAAGCTAGTGTTAAACTTCCTCAAAGAGGCAGCCTTCTACTAGGAAGTGAGGAAAGTCTTAAACTTTTTTCAAAAGTCTTCTTCTTAAGAATGGGATGTTTTCACCCGGATTTTATTGAGTGGGATAGGTGCTCCCTTGACACTAGTCACTTGTCAGCTTTACTCTCCAAATTCGGATTTTTTCTATTTCACCATCTCTCCGTACTGTACTACTCAACGGGCTTGGTTAATACCGAGGGAGGATGGTTGGTTGGTATGCTGGACAACGATATTGCTACTGCTATTATACTCTGGTATCTATGCAATATTCCATTCAGTCCAGCAGCAACTTTACTATACCGATTTCTATACTCTAGCTGGAATTTATATGCTTGAGAATTAATGCAGATGGTCAACGGTCCGTTAGTCTACTTCTATTGTGTTTATTGCATGGAGTTTTATGCATTATTGAATACTGAGCTTCGCCCTTTGCAGCTGAATAATGGACTTTCTTTTCAATGAAACTTTTTGAACCTTAGGCTTAAGGTGATTACATATAGTTCAAAGAATTGCTGAGGAAGGAAAATGCATTATCGCGATTTTAAAGTGATTTTTAAATATGACTAGAGTTTCAAACAACAATCAAACGACTGCATTTTAGATGGTGATTTTAAAATATTGGAGCTTGGGATAAAAATCGTTCCCAAAATTAATAGATAGTTCATTAAAACACTTAAATTTCTTTCAACATTTATGGTACCAATTTATGCAACTGACGGTTGAAATGCTATAGCAAATTATGAATTCTCACGTCAGATTCCAAGTGAAGTTAATTATAATCAGGTTTATTCTGCGGAGTTTAACCAAAATTGAAAGATAAATAACTGAAAAGCATATAGCTTTACTGACTCGAACCAGATTACATTTAATAGTAAACCTGCTTTCTCCAACGATCAAATCTTAAATCCATGAGCTGCAGAATATCTGTTTTTGATTGTGAAAAATGAGAACCAATTTTGAAAATAAATGGGAATGTCAACCTCTCTCATTGCTCAAAACTGCCTGTTCATTTGTACTTACTTCCCACCTTATCCAAACCCCCTACTTATCATACCTCTTGCTACTCGTTATAACCACTTACTACTACATAGCTTATCGACGTAGGTAGACTATTTTTAAAAATACGTAGCGTGTCAAGACGAATCGTCGAAAAAAGGTTAGGGTATAAATTAAATGCAAGCGTGCATGCACTATATGTTAAAAAAAATATTGTTAGCAAGTATTGTATAAGCATCTCTAACGGTGCTGATGCCAATAATGAATACAGAATTATTACAAGGTATCATGATTTTCATAAAACATCCAATAAACCATATGTCACTTTCTCCTCGCATCTAGCCCAGTCATTCGTCTACGTATTTTTTAGGAATCTCACTACAATTTACCATTTTAGCTCAGACAAACGGATGGAATGAGTTCGAAATGAAATTTATAAACCTCCGAGTGCAGCTGGCAGAGCCCATTCCAGGGCGCTTTGGCGTAATATTTTAATATTTATCGCCATTCGTATTCTGATACCAACATTTAAGCATGTTTTTCTGCTTGCTTCGTTTTTTAACGTGGGGACCAGCCCCCACACCCCCGCTCCCGGCTTCCGTTGTTTTCCCCTGTTTTCTCTAGGCATGGCCTTGTTGTTTATTACCCTCATTTGTATGCTAAATTGGAAAAACCTTTGATATTTTAGGCTGTTTAGCGTTTAGGGTTTTTTTTTTACCCCCACGGGCCTTTTAAATTGTTGATTTTTGCCAAAGTATTCATATTTTTGTGATTTTAGTTAAAAAGTAGAAAAAACATTTTCTAGGCTGTTTAATGACCTGGTGGGGTTTTTCGACCCCCACAGGTCGTTGGGTTGACCGATTTGGCTCATTTACAAACTTAACCTCAGGTAGGTAAGTTTGAAACTTATAGCACCATTTGTTCGAATGTTATCGTGCGGGCAGACGGGCGGACGGACGAACACGACAATCCCTATAGCCCTAGAATGGGCTAAAAAGTCATTCAATATTTTCACTTATTTATTCCCCTCTCAATTCAACAAAACGACTATAGAGGATTTTTTAGGGAGAGAGCTAAAAAAACTGATTTTTAACAAGATGATGATAAACTATGAACTTTCTCTCCCTATCGCTTCCTCTGCGTACTGGATTCACAACAAACATTCTTCTTAAATGTCTAATAATGATGACAAGGGAGTTTGGCTTGAGAAAGGTTTTATGTCGACATATAGAAGGGCATGCATGTGTCTGTGTTAAACAGTGGAAAGATGTGTCGTCTGTCCCAGTCTTCGTTTATTCCTTCCTTCCGTCCATCGTTTCTTATCTCGTAGGCTAATCAGACAGTTCACTCACCAAAGTAATTTAAACTTTCATCACTCCGTTTAAGAAATGGTTGGTTGTTGTATGGGATCCGAATGAGAAAAAATATCTTATTACACTCGGCTCAATTTCAATCTAAATTGTTCCCACCCTATGCCTATGCAGTAACTCTATCTCTCTCCATTATAGATTGGAAAAGTTACAAACTATGAAGTAAAGCCTTGTAAACTGCAGCTTGTACTTATTTCCTTCATTTTAAGGATGCATACCAGAAATACAGTTGGGGGAAAGTGTGAAGTGAAAATAAAGCTTAAGCCTTTTGTAACACGCTTATAGCAATAGTTTAGGTAGGATATGTTAGATTATTAAGAACTGCTTCGGCCGAGAGAAAGCATCGAGTTTCATTTTATTTTTATTTTAGAGCTAAATTCAGTGGCCTACAGCAGCCTGTTTTTATTTCCCAGTGTCAAAATAGATGAGAAAAAATGGGTTTGAAATTGGGTTCATGATTCCAACCCGTTAGTCAGTGGCGTTTGGTTGTAGCTATTCTAGAATTTCATGTCCATTTGTAGTTATTCCTCCAGAGCCGCTCCGGCTTTGTAATGTATCTCGTTGTTTCTCTTATTAAAGCTATAAATTCTTTTGAGGAGAGGAATAACATTTTAGGAAATGAGTTTGTAGGCAAAGAATAAGAAAATGTGGGCTGCCTCAAAAATCATTCGCTCGGTTCTGGTCTAGCCTTGCAGTAGCTGTAGAAGTAGCAAAGCAATACTGCCACCGCTACCACTTTCCACCAACGGAGACCAAAATACCAAAAACTACTTGGTTTGGTCTGTGCTATTTTATACGCTAAGTAGCTACGTCTTAGTCTTTCGAGATCAAAAACGACATTTACGATTTGATTCGGCTACACTTGCCATAAAGACTGGGATAGGATTGGGCGGTGGTGTTGGGAGATTATATTATTATACGAGACCAACACGCGGCTAAGAAGAACAGACCAGATACTTTGCCGCAGTTTTATTTGGCTTTTTTTATTGATCTCATTCCATTCCCATTTTATTCCTTTCTATTATTCTCTCTTTATAACATTCATTCCTTCCTTCACTTGCCTAACTTCATTTCATTCTTGAGTTTGGAAGCCAATCAAAAGGGCCATTTATCCCGTTTAATGGGGATAATCTCGGGATAATCGATTCTTATTTTGTCTTTTAACTCAACCCTGTCATTCCCTTCTTTTACTAGATAATTTCACATATAAAGACTTCAACAAGGAGGTTTTTACTGTCTCACTAGCCCTCAATATTCTATTGTAAGGCTGGGGCTCACCAGTTCTCCACATAATGGTGTCGGGTTTTTTCATGAATGCAGTTTTGTCCATCTTTATCTCTTGCTTATGTTATTATTATTATCTACCTCTTCTGGAATACTGTTTTTATGACGTTAAAAGTGTTTGGTATGACAAAGGGGAAGGTCGTTTAATCTATCGACATCGTAAGTATATTCTGCCACCAGAAATCCTAAGTCACTTGAACTTCTACGCGTGTATGCAACTTCCAACTTCGCCTTATTTACCATTGAATTTGGGTACCGTTGCAATGTAGATTTTTCAACATTCGCATAATATAAAAAGCAAATACATTTTTAACCCGACGAAAAGGACTGTTTGTCGTTGAGAGCTGTCTACTAGCTGACAGTTCACATTGCGTAGATCACATCCAATTAAAAGTGTGAAGACAAGGAAAGTAATTACGGTTGACATGAGACATTAGACCGATCAGAGTTGATGAAGAGGGTGAGTCGAGTAGGAATTCGGTTGTTTCATCCATCCGAATAATTTAACCCAGGAATGTGCAAACTTGTATCTCAAACCAGTTCTGTCTGCATCATCCTCTATAATGAATATAAATCCCCTTTTGCTTATTCATATCTAGCAACTAATATAATATAATGTAATGAAGTTAGAAAAGGAATGCTTCCATGGGCTCTATTCTATTAACTAGTAGCACATATAATGTAACCCTTGCAATCCCATACACTCCGTTATATAAATGAGGCAACGGGAAATCAAGGGTGAACCATAAGAAGACCCAAGTTGGCTTTGGCTAACCTCCGAACTCTCCCATAATTTCTTCCATTTCATCAGCCGAGAAAAAAATAAGTTAGGCATTCTTGTCCCATTTCCACTGGCTTCTTGGTCTAAGTCGGTGGCGACTTTGGTTGGGAAATTGTCCTGGAGAAACTACCCGAAAGAAAGTAAAGCAATGAATGAATGAGCAGCAGATGAACAGGAATGTCGTCGTAGGAAATCTCATAACGTAAAGTGGCCGGAGAATATTTATAAAAAAAGTAAGACGATTTGTAAGTAGATAGTAGTAGCATAGCATATAATCTACCAAGTCCGGATCCCGGTTATTACTTAAAAAGTATCTGTAACAAGTTTGAGAAGATGCCCGGAACTTTTCCCTTATTAGATTTTACAAGTAGAGCTAAAAACTTAGTTGCTTTGCTGAAACATAGACCAACCAGTTCACCAAATGGGTTATACTGGAAGCCTACCTTCGACTACCACCATGGCTAAACTGTATCTTGGAGAAATAAAGGTCTAGCCTGGAGGAGATTGTGTTAATTTCGTAAATTGAACATAAACTTTCTCCTAGTCTTTTCTTGGTCCGATCCCACGGACCGTTTTATTCGAGAGGATTCTCATATAATGAAAATAAATGTCCACTTGAGCTTGTGAATTGTTCATAGAAACATCTCTTCCTTTCTATACTCAAGAGGCAAAACACAATATCCTAAGTAAGCTACTATATATATTTTTTTTTCAAGGGGAAATAAGAATGGTCGGTCCAAGAACGGCACGGTACACCATTCTGATCTGGATAGGGATTTATGTACTAAATGCCCGGCTTTTGAAGTCACCTATCTTGGGTTAATTCGGTTAAAGATACTAGATCTTGGTGAAATATTCACCATCTGCAATAAATACAAAAGATATCCCCGCTTCATCCTCACTTGCTCCTCAATCTCTGATAAATCATTGTGAATCATCACTAGAGAACTTTCCCCACTACTAACTCTTCAACAAAGCTTCCTACCAGCTACTATCACTATACCACCACCACTCACCACTTATACTTTCTTAATCCGAGATGGTTTGCCTATGATTGGACGTAGACTTATGGTTGTAGGGGTTCCAGTTTTGCCAAAGACCTTTTCTTTCACCCCATAATATTTTATTTCTGGGTGTGATTCTGGTATTACGAGAAGATGAATAGGAATCATAGTACCAAGTAGGAACATTTGTCAGTCTCATACATTTCGGATATATTTGGCCGGACCTGTAACCTAAACCTTAAAATCTACGTACCCTTTCCGTTTGTACAAAGATACAGATAAGTAAAGTTGCCTATTGCAAAGACATACATTCCAAAAGAAGGAGATAGACAGCAAGAAACCTTCTAGATAGAAGATCAGTGATGTAGGTTTGTTTGACAGGATGACATTTATACTACTTATAATGGCTGCCGATGTGATCTCTTTATTCAAGACGGAGCTTTAGACATTCAATATTCACTTTATCTAACAGCTTTTATCCGTGGGGGCAGATATAAAGGAATGCTAAGGAGGTAAGTCATGCAGTATGGGTATTGAGTTTCTTATTCAACATATAACTTCTAGGTGGAGGTCTAACAGTGTGTGCTAAGTAGAAGGATTGTAATATAAGTGAACTTAGATGGAGAAAGAATAGGAGGGACGATGGTGAGTAGTAGTTCTGCTAGAAAATGGTAATCCACCTGTCATCTTGGGACAAATCGGTGGCCATCCTTATTGATTTATTGACAAGTGGATTCCTTTTATTTGAGGTGGAAGTAGGAGAATGGTGAATGTAAGTTATATTTTATTACAAGATGTCCTTTTCTTCCAGCTACATCTGGGTATAGTAGTGGTTGGTTCTATGCATTCATACTTTCATTTCATACTATTACACAAGCCTACAGACAAAACACAAAAATATAGAATAGTTCGATTCGCAGTCTCTCCAATTTTTTCATGTAATATGTATAAATTCAAAATCTAGTTTCCGTTTCTACCCTCCAAGCCTTCAGCCAGCCTTCCCTTATCCCCTGGTGTGGGTAGAAATTCTCAGAACTGTCCACCATGAAGGCAAAGCCTTTAATTACAATCTTTGTTAATTACTTAATGTTTGCTAATGAGCTCCCTCATTCTGCCTGCCCTCCTAGTTCACTGCTCAAAGAACCAAAGAACCCAACTCTCATCATCTTCTTGGATGCACCAACCCGAGCCAGCAACCCTTCTATAATTTGGTCTCCTGTGTGTACAACTACAACTCAACTTCCTTCAAACTTGAAATGGTTAAATAAAGGGTGTACCTGTGTAACTGTGACTGCAACTCCGGCAACCTAAGGCGAATCCTCATACAGCAACACTATTTACTATAGTTGATTTCTCCTGTAGTAAATTTCAGTCTGATAATCATCATCATCATTCTCCTCATCATCATGCTCCTCATCACAGTTTCAGACTTTTACTACTAGTTTCATCATCCAAGGCCCTTCTTCCCACTCTTTCACTTTTTCTAACCCTCTCAATTCAATTATTTTACCCTGTACTTTCCCAGAATTAAAATGAGCCTTGTTCAAATCCCCAATCTGCTTAAAATTCTCTGCCCTCTCTCTTTTCGGCAATCTATATATTTATTTCTCACTGGCTTTTTGTCTCTTACTACTTAAGGTACCGTCACATTGGTCTATAGCTTTATGACGGCAGTGACTCGTGTAAAGTAGCAGTTATGCTTGTAAAAGATAAAAACTTTTCTTTAAAGAAGGCAAAGACCACTTGTCAAATTTAAAAAAATGAACTCCTACAGGAAAGTACTTGTTGGAAAAATTTTATTTCAAAAGGCTGTATAGTTCCTGCTGTTAATTTTCTAGGCTACATCTACGGTACCGTCAGTACGTAAGTGTATTAATAATTAAATCTCATTCGATCCTTGAGCTTGTACCACTACTACAGTTACGATCAACTTCGTTCGTTACTTCTTGCAACACTTGGGCGGAAATATGGCTGGTGCTAACAAACTTAAGTTGAAGAGATGATGAAGGAATTTAATTGCACACTTAATCAATACTTTGTGAGTGAATGAATAAGTGGAAACTTACCTTTCAACTTTGAAGTCTCCTTTTATTTATACAGGCATCAGCATCAGTTTTTAGTACCGTAGTCATCCTTCCTATGCATAGTAATTATATCCTTAAAAGACCCTGCTGCATTAGTAGATAATACCATTATACAAGGGAATTCTAGTATGAAAGTAGAGCCTATGAATCGCTTGGTTTTTGATGATACTGACTGTAATAGGAGATTGAACTGAGTGAAAGACAAAAGCTCCTGTAAACTTGAGAGAGGAAGAAGCTTATGAGGAATTATAGATGCGTAAAAGCGGATTAACAGATCGTATATAATAACTCTCCGCTATGAAATAAAGCAGTCAAGTAGGTAGGCAATGTTAGCACGAATGAACTCTAGTATCTATAAAGTAGGGTTAGGTTAGCAGTAAAACACCCGGGTGTCCTTATGTCCGTGGTACGGTACCCAGCCTTGGCGTTGGTGGTGTAGGTTTACTTATTTCACTCGGTCACATCTACCCACGTATATTACTGTCTCTACCAAACCAAGCTAATATTACCTAACTTTATATTTATTTCCATCAACCAAACAACCGACCGACCACTGGTAAGCCGAAGGAAAAGGAGGTGAGGTTCTATATCGTATGATTTAGATTAATTTTAACCTGTATATAGTTACAACCGACGCTTCCATATTGTCTTCAACTCCCTACATCTTGTTCATGAACTCGTACTTAAGTATTATTTATACGGATTTTATAAGTCTGGGAAGTAGAATTCCCATATGGGACATACACAAATAGGATGTTCATATGAGCCCAAAGTTATCTAGTCTACTTTTAAACTCTATATTGTTTTAAGACTCTATTAAGTCTGTAAATTGTATTGTGCTTATGTGACTTAAACTTTCATTCCATCACTTGATGATCACCCTCCCTAAGCTGCTGGCTGGCTGCTGCTGGGCCAGATCCACTTCTTGTTTTATTCTCGTCTTTCTCAGTATTCAGGCTGCTGCCTAATGCTCTTTGTTTCATTAATTATTATTTTCATTAAACTTCATTATCCGGACTTTGATAGACTTTTCTCCCCGTCTAGAATGAATCCTGTCGCTTCACTTTTACTCTTCTGTCTCCTTTATTTCTCACATTGCTCTGCAGGGCAGACTTACAGAGACAAAGTGTACGAGATGGTAGAGAACCTGTACGGATTTTGGATTAAAAATAAGAAACTTACCCAACGTAGATAGCAATTGGGAATACGCATACGCTATAGTAGCATTTGTATTTTATCTTAAGCGTAGTTTTATTAACGCCTTTAAATGTCGAGAGGTGCATACAAAAACAAATACCATGTAAAAGTTAATCAGTCCTGCTTTTGTAGAAATTAATTAAATCAAACGTAATTAAAAAATAGAAAATAGAAAAAATGATTCTAAACATATTCTGCAACTGCAGCAGTATTTTTATTATTCAAATGAGAAACTTCTGCTTGATGTACTGTAATTTTATACTACTTTTACGCTCATGAATATTAATTTATCCTTCAGTAAAACACTCGAGTATTACATTTAAGTCTAATAAATCAGCCAATATACCTTGAATGGTTTTTAAGGCTTTGGAGTAAATACGCTTAATGATTGCTTGCAAACTAAGAACTTTTAAAGGCTGGAGTATGATCATAATTCCGTAAAGTTGTACTTTAATCTGAGGTACCCTTCTAACCAAATATTTTAAACCGATGCAGTTAAAGTTTCCTTATCATAACGTAAGATTGTTGTCAATCGGAAATTAGTTCCTTAAAGGTTATTACCGATTCCAACGGATCAGTAATGCAACGCAGGCCAAACCTCGTTTTAGAAATATTAAAATAAGTATGTTCCTTCAAGGGTATACAAAAGCTCACAATCTGAGGCTTACGACTGAACATTCTACTCGACATTGGCTGTGTGCCACACAGATTATTATGACCAAGACTTTTAAGTGGACAACTTTATAGCTGGACGAAGGAAGTAGCAATAAAATAAAATCTTCAAAGTTTTATGATTTCCACTCTCCTAATTATTATACAACCAGAGGTTATAAAATATTATGGAAATGGAAGAGCAAGAAAACTTACAGTTTCTTCTTTCTTGTTGGATAATCGTGCTAAACTTTTCTATAACAAATTACGTTAACGTTATCATCTTCATGGGTCACTGGGGATGTTCAAATGGGTAAGTCGTAAACCCGTAAATAGCTTGTGATTCCAAGAAAGTAATAAACACAACCTCAAGATCCAGGTATCATCAAAATATAGATTTACAAAGGTTGTTTACAACTTCAAGAGTGTCTTTTAGACAAATTATTATAAAATTTTACTACTGGGGTTGCGTGCTCCATGGGAGATCTATTGACCCAGGAGTGACCCTAGAGAGTGACCCAAGGTGACATTATTTTACCAAGGGATTCTTTCATTATTGTAAGAATATAATCTGAATAAGATGTTTTGACTCAGAGGAAATGACCACTAACGAAGCAAGACGAATTGGTTCTCTCCCTATGTGGTTTGGTTTATCATGGTACAATTGACATGTTCCTGGGCTACTGCTAAGGGCTGTCCAGTAGTCCAGTCCAAGTTAAAAGTTGACCTGAATCAACTATTTAGCCCTGATTATTTGACTGTATTATGATGTAGGTTTGGGAGCGAGTTCTCACGAAAAATGTTACAGTGCTGTTATACAGAACCATGACATTTCTAGCTTTGGCTGTACGATTTCATTTTTGCAAGCTGTTTCAACTTTCAAATCTTAGAGAAGTTATTGTACATCAGCCTGCCTATCTTTTGCTGTGCTGCTAGTTTGGTTTTGTATGAATGGCCTAATCATTCAATAGGATTTCTAGGAGATGAGTGAGCAATAAAAGTGTCATGCTAGGTAGAAAAAGGGAAGATTGACTCGTTTTCAGAGATCTGGCTGAATTTTGGTTTTGGTAAACAAAGTGCTTTATTGGAAGGGCGCAGGTAGGTGGTCAGATTTTTGGCTGGTTTTAGGGAACAAAATTTGTTTCTTCAAGCTGGTTTTTTAAATTAATCTTTTATTTGGTACAGATAGTATTTTATCGCATGGAACTTTACTGTAAAGATGATATACAATGCTCGTTTAATTTAATATTCTATATTAACAAGATAAGATAACTTTTTCAAACACATCTTCATCTGCATCAGTTTAAGTTAATCTAGACGGTGAAAGAAATCTCGATATGATTTCCTTATGGAGCTCATCAACCTAAAATCCTTATCATATCATATAGAGAGACTCTTTCGGATCAAGAAACCCAATTTACAGTCAATAGTGTAAGTTACTGATCAGTTGAACCGTAACGAAATTGATAAATAATTGTATCACACAATAGGCAACCTAACACACCAAAAGCGGTGCCTAGCAAAAATCAATCATCTGAAAAAATAACAAGGTCCAAATGTTGAAGAAGGTGGCGATTAGTATTAATAAGCGAGGCTGGAAGTCCGGGTGATGATGAGGAGTTGGCTATGATGATCATTCTGATTGTGAAAGTGATGAGAGAGCAGGGGAGTCGTTCGTTCTAGTTAACAAGGGGAAAATGAACGACTGTGCACGTCAAAACCACCCGGGTCGCCTTTGCACCACTTTGTATTCTGTTTCGGAGCTTTTAATAAACTCTTTTCGAAATCAGAATTTTGCTTTTTTTTTAGAACTTCGCCTTTGCAGGTAAAATGATCTATCTTGGAAATGTTACTGGCTCAAAGCTTCACATAAACTTTGGATATACGCTTCCATTCTAACCATGCAATTAAGGTTTGATTGCTGCATGAACTGAAGTTTCTTAACAAACTTCAGTAAAAGTTGGGAAATTGGAAAAAAATATATTTAAAATAATTTTTAATTTACCACGAAATCAGCATTGTATAAAAAGGTTATTTGCAAACTGTGCATAGTTTACTTGCAGCTCCTGCCCGTGTTTAACATGTAATCACAACGAAACTCTGGGTGTGTTAAAAGTTAGACTAATGGTTCCCATCTTTACCTAAATATTCCCTTTGTACTATTGCAGCAGAGATTACTTTTAATACTGCTCGACGTTGAGTGCAATGATTACTCGGAAAAGAAGTGGAGAGTTTTTCGGTTGCATTTACTGGTTATGAAAGGATTTTTTCATTTCCGGTAACCTGCAAGAGTAGAATTTTAATTTTGAGGGCACATAAAACCCTTTACATATGTTTTGCATTCATTATAGCCAGAGCTGAAAAAACCTGTAATGACCGAGCGTATTTGCATTCACATAATTAATATTTTAATTTCCTAGAGTTTGCTTTCCCATCGTGTAAAAATGTCATGCATACGATCTTACACAGTAAAAATAAAAATCCTGCTATCCCTAGTCAAAAAAATATGCTACTAGCTATGCTAGTAGAGTAAACACGTCTTTCCCCATGCATTCTACACCTTGCAGGTTGCACTGCTGGGTTGGGATGTTGGGAAGAAGGGTGAAAGTGGTAGTAAGTTGAGAAAAATGATGAAGATGATTTACAAGGCTAATCTCCTTCCATTAAGTTCTTCCGAGTCTCCTTCAAGCTCTTCTCACAGACAGATGTATAATACAAGGAAAGGGTATATGTAATAAGGGATAGTATTATATTAAATGTTAGGAGCTCCCCTTTTTTTAAAATCGGATGCGGGCTAAATGGCTTCTTAAAAATGAGTTTGTGTCACGAGAGACGACAAACTTACTTGGGCTAATATAAAAATCCCGTGTTTGACATCTTGTAGGATTACCCTCTTAAGCCTTTTTAATGCTCTTCCCGTTTACACAGCAGGCAGGGTAAAGTACACCATTCGGCCCCTCGATGCTTTTTTCGGCATCTTTTTTCATGTAGTAAAACTTAGAAGTAAAGTAATAGGGTATCTTGTCTTAAGTTTAGTTATTACAGTGTGTGGGAGAATAAATCTGTTGTTCCATCAATGAAGTTAACTTACAAAAAAATCTCGTACGGCGATTTACAAACGTTTTATTCAACAAAATCTCTTAATAAACTAATATGTATTTGAACAGTTCAGCACTTATCACACAATCGTAACTTGTTTACGTATAATGCTTTGTAGCAGTTTACTATATATTTGGGACTAATCCTAAAAACTTAATTCAATACAATACAAATACTACCGCAAGGTTTCTAGCATGAAGAACCTCACAGACCTAGAGGAATTAAAGCTTTACCATTAGAGTAGAATATTCTCGTGCTTTATCATCATTCCTTCATGACAATACAACCCCTGGCGACCCGTTTATTATGCAGTGATTACTAAAATGCCTTAAAACTATACATAAATCATTTAAAGAGTTGGTTTATGTTAAAGCTGGTCCTCAATAAGGTCTCCAAACCTCAGTCTTCCCATCCGCTACAGAACTCCTCGACTTTTTCAACGGTGGAGGAGAGCTTTCACCCCTCGAAGAGCCCGTACTGAGAGATGAAGAAGACGCATTATTGTTATCATTATGATCCTTATTGTTATTATTAAGGGAACTGTGTCTACTAAAAAGGGAAAAGCCGGACTTGTTACTACTACTACCACCCAGATTGAGATTCTCACTAGGACTTTTACTCCTTTTCAGCTCATCGATCAAATGTCTCTTTTTACTTTCACGGTGCTCAGAGGAAAGAATGGCTGAGATTGATATCGACGAGTTTAAAAGCGGTCCTCGGGGTGAGACAGGATTTCGACCAGGGCTGATAGTACTACTGCTACTATTACTATTATTATTACTATTACTAGTGACATTTTGAAAGTTTAATTGATTCAAGCTGAGTAAACTGTTGTTATTGTTGTTACTGCTATTGTTGAGAAGGATACCACTAGTACTGGTAAGATTGTTGTGATTAGACTGAGGGCTATTGTTAAGAGTATCGGATGGACTAGGGGATCGACTATTGAGACTTAGAGAGGCTCGAGACTGCTGCAATTGTTGGAGTTGATGATGGTGTTGAAGTTTGGTCATTACGTTGTGGATCTCATTCGTCATCCAAGCATTGTTGCAGAGTTGGCTGTAGAGTAGGGGGTGTGGTAGCAAGGGAGGGCCTGAAATGAAAGTATAGTTATGATATGAAGCTTGCCGGAGATTAAATTAAATGAAAAAGGCGGATATTACGACGAGAATGTTTTAGATATATTATAAATCTTATACAAATGTGTGATTTTAATATAAGGAGACTTGCCATTAAGATTTCCAACAAGTCCCGGAAACCCGGCAGCGGCTCCTGCTGCCCAGAGACCAGGATGTTTGGCAAGATCAAACGTAGACATGATAGTAGCTTCCGAGGACAGGGCTGCTGCAGCAGTAGGACGAAATCCAATAGAACCTGGAGACGGACTTAGATCTTTGGAGAATTCTCTCCCAGGTGGACTCTTTAAAGGGGGTGTGGTAGAGGACTGCCTTTGCCTTTTTATCAGACCTCCACCAGAAGTTATACTTGCAGGGGCTGTGTGATGACCCAGGTCACCAGGATTTGATGGGGAATGGATAACTAATGATGATGAGACTGGGGGTTGTTGGGATTGATTGTTGTTGTTTAGTGCGTTTTGCTGCTGGTGATGTTGATGAGCTTGAGCCGCAGACGCTGCAAGAGATTGGATGTATGAAGGGTAACCGTTAACTGGACCGTTTCGAAGAGCTAGAGGCCAGTCATGAGGGTTGAGACCTAAATTGGGAAATTCGAATCCTTAGAATTCAATAGAGAATACAATAAAATCAGTTTTTCGCATGGTTTGAATAAATATTTAACTGGAAATTAATACACAGTATTATCCCAGCCACACCAATACACTTTTATGTAGCATTAAATATCAGATCAATGATTTCAAATTTATTTTGGACGTTACTGAATTGTAATAAACTTTTCTCGTCAATAAACTCTGTGCTATACAGAGTAAGTAAAATATAAAAGTTACAATAAATAAATTAGTCACCGCATCACTCAACCCCTTCATGCACTGACTAACTTTGGTTTCATCAACCCAAACGGAAACCCCGACGGTTTGCCAAAGAGACCAAGTGGCAATGAGCTATGTTTAATGACAATATTTTAAAACAAATTCGTAAAAGATACAAATCTTCAAAAAAAAATCCTCCATTTTGGTCATTAGATTCACCAAAAGTGTCAACAACTCCAATGTTTTGCTCTGAAACTGTCACTTCAGTCAGACTTCAGAAGAGTTGAAGAGGAATACAGTATAAAAAACATTAAATACAAAAGAAAGATTTCTCGGACCAATTTTCCATCCCACTTGTTGTCACACTATTTACCTTTACACAAGTTGAGATACATACAGCCGCAGATACCCTAAAGAATCCCTGTTTATATCAGCATTCAATGCTTTCTTGCTCTTGTATGCATGCAATTCTTCACAGAATTTCTTAACTAAATCTTTCCGTACTCACGTAGTATAAAAAATTACCAGTCTTCTTTATCATTGGGCAACCAGCGTGTGTCAAGTCAACTATACTGACATCAGCGGTGGCCCTTCCGGTCTTTTGTTCGTATCTCGACTTTGAAAAGCTCATCTTGAGTTTTTTTACGTTGTTCATTTATACAATAATCGTACAAGGTAGGATCGAATCCAGTAAACATACAGTGTGTTTTCTGCAAGGTTTTTTAAACTTTCATCCCTAAAGCCTAGCGAATAAGAAAGCCATGGCTAATTTTAAGTTAAGCAGGTGGTAGATTTTTTCCACAATGGGGATAAAGCTATCTCGCTTATTTTTTTAACACTAACTCCAGATAGTGGTTTGCTTTATTTGCCACAGCTACACTATTTCTACGTTGCTTTGTCGCATTCCAGCAAATTAAAATACTTCTTGAGCAGCAGAGATAAATTTTACTTACCTAAAGGTAATTTGAAGGGCTCGTGCGATCGCAAAGGGTCCAAAACACCCAGACCTCCTGGGAAATTAGGTGGCAGAAGTGGCCGAGGCCCAAATCCAAAGGGGGCAAACGGTCCTCCATGCCCTGCAAAGCAGTCTGAATAAGTGATACGGATTCGTATTATTATTTCACATCAAATAATTACAACAATTAAAAAATCATGAATTAGTTGTATCTTTAATCTTTATGCTGCATAGTAGTTCTTCTCAAAAACGTTTGGTAACTATTCTAAATTTAAAATGCACAATGTAACGTACAATTCTAATTTTTTAATTCTAATCTGCTCAACCTTATCATGAAAATCTAACCCCAAATAATACACCATGCCATAAACAGTACTACTCCTAAACCTTTATTACTCCTCGTTCTCATGCGGATGACTGCAGCATATACATGTACATATATTCTATATCTCAGTTACACACTTCTACAGAAAATCAACTCAGTCAATTTTACGAGTCCTTCTGTCAACCCCATAAAATCTCCGGGATGGCCACGCAATAATTTCTAAGAAGCTTGTCTGTCAAAATCTTTATTTTTCCTCAAAACCTAACCCAATCCAATCCTAGGCTCAAGTCAAGTAAGTAGCCACGAGATAAGTAGGAGTGCCTTCCTCCAGGTCGTAAAAGTAGTATACTATGGAGGCCAGATCGTAAAAGGTCAACATAAACTCCTATAATAACAAATAAGCAGCCTGTCTAACTAACCATCTATAACCAACAAAGCTAAGCCTTCTCCGCATCAGCAATATCCCTATCTATAACACAAATTTTGCTATCCTTCTGTCCAACTCTGTGAACAGAAAATTGGTAGACACCAATTGTACATGCTTGTACATGAGTTGTAGTGTACAACTCATCATAATTATTCCAACAAACGGTGAGATATATCATACAAACCAAACTCATCGTAGAGTGTATTATTCTAACAGTAGAAAAGGAATTAGGGCCTCAGAAAAGGACGGTAAATGTAGTTTTGGGGAACTTGAGGATTTTTATCAAGAAGTAAAAGTGAGAATAGGACAGACTGAGAATGGATATATTACTTGGAGACAAAAGGGCAATAAAATGCGAACTGTCAATAGAATTCAGAATGAAATGGTTGACTTTCCCCCGTATAACTGACGAGGGTGGTTGCAACAGATATAAACTTTGACATGGATGTGTCTATTATCCATAGTGTAGTAAGTAGTAGTAGTAGGGTGAACTGAACCATTTACTTATACCTATGTGATCTAGATTGAGAGCAATTTCTGTGTTTTGAGAAAGAGAAGTCAGGCAGGTTAGCTTAACCTTATTCAGTAGAATGTACACAAGGGAGAACTAACTGGCTGAGGATGTTTTTTTTTATAGTTTTCTAGATTTCACTTCGTTTGGCAAGCCGTAGGAAAGTCACACAAAAGAAAAGTAAAACCTTTTTTAAGACGGGAATTATTTATTTCCTACATGCAGAGAAACCAAGTCGTACTTTTTGTATAAGATGAAGGTGGAATGAAAATGAAGAGATTGAATAGATATATTTTAAGTAAAGACCAAGGCAAAGGCCAAAGTGGGTTGTTGTTTGGTTTATGAGGTTGATTTCTACGGTTTACCCTCTTGGGTTGTTTCCGATCAGCTTTAGTACCGGCTCGTGGCTCATAAAATTGAATATGAAATTGAGGAAGAAAAATACAAAAGGTTGGTACAAGAGTTATAGGTGGATGCTATTTACTGTGAACTAAAGTTCCAAATCATTTTCGGAAAAATACCGTTTGGGAAAATAGATGGACTGCCACGAAGACCCCTGATCGAGTCAGGGAGAAATAAATAAATCTAGTGGATAGATTTTATGCGAAAAGTTTCTTTGTTTTGTCACATCATGCATGCTAAGAGCAAATATTGCATGGCATATGCTACGATATGGAGGAAATTTGGTTTAGTTTTGCCATTGCCTCCTGTCCAGGGAATTGTCTATTATTAAAATTAAGACTATGCAAGCCATGTTCGAAGTACATATGCTTTATGAACCTTTAATCTAAGTTATCAATTCTATGATGTACATATGGTAGCAGATTAGATGGACTGTTGAGCAAAAATAGACTTACGAGTTTTTGATCTCGGCTCCCGTGGTCCATCCACTGTGACTTTGATTGCTTTATTGTAAGTGGTAACCTGGGATGGAGAGCTTCCGATTGTGATTGTCAGAGTGAAACTTTTCCCTACATGACAAAAATTCATAAGGAACGACTTACAATGTGTCTCAAATAATCTCAAAGGAAAAATTCAACTACTCTGTCTACCTTGAAGATAATTTGTTCTATTTAAAAAAATAGTGATTTAAATTGATACGAGTTCAGTAAAAAAAATCGAATGGATCTTGTAATCTCACATCTGAAACTAACTACAAATGAAAAAAATTACTTACACTTACCACGACCAGATCTTCCGACGAATCTCAAGTCATTAAACTTAGCGATTTGATTTTTCATGATTGCTGTCGCATTCCTTAGTTCCCCGCAGAAATTTTCGTCGTTTCCAGCCCGCACTGTGACCAGAGTTCCGTCTAGCACGTCGTTTAGACAGATGACCTAATAAAATAAGTGTTTTTTACTTGTGGGAAGCATACACTTTGGGAAACTACGGGAGTTTTGTCCTGAAGTAATTACGGGATTTATATGATACTCCGTAAGTTAATACGTTAATACTACTGTGACTGTGATTATAATACAAAAAACAGAACAGATAATAAGAATGTACCTTGAAAGCTATCGGTAAAGTTTTATTTGACCTCCAATGGGAAGGTAAAACGGTACAAATTAAGTTAGGACTTCCGGTCCGAACCATTTCACCCCCTGGAGCTTCTGTAATCATCTCATTCAGAAGCCTTTCTGTCATCAACTACAAATATAACAATACATTTAGACTCATTTCAAATGATGAAGTTCATTGATTAGACGGCCCCCATCATTTCATCGTGAAACAACCTATAATGGAGCAATAATAACCATACGTCAACGTACAGCAACTATTTTAGAACTGATGCATTCTTCTGTTTGTTACTCTAATCGAGATATTCAATCCCTTCGTCAAATGTAACCAACCCAAATCTACAAAACATAGCATAAAATATACTAACATTTTAATTTACGAGAACAAATCATTTTTTACACTTTCATAACTTATAATATTTCATCAATAACTTAGCGATTAAATAACTACATTTTCATGCATCTTACAGTAATTTATCCTGTAATTCTTTTCATATCTAAAAGCATAAAATATTCTTCCAGTTATTTGTCACTAAATATTTCCCAGTCAATATGACGCAGATCTCAAAAGTCGTACATCCCCATTCCCAAGTTTCAACTAGCCTAGCATAACTAAAAAGTTCCCGTATACCCGATAGAATGGGGTATTGATACGTAAGGCAGAAAGGAAAGCCGGATAATTTAGGTGGATGAGAAATAACGGGGATTCCCCCATTCGGATCCACTTTTTGTGAATGAGTCAACAGCTTATCTGGCTGAATGGTCTGTCTACTTTCCCTCGTGCACCATACCGGCTTCCCATCCATTATCCCTTTCTCGGTCTACTATTCTCTGTGAGTCTCTATACAACTTTTCTGACACTTTTCTCCCATTTAACTTTAACCCCAGTTAACCCGGCCTGTCTCCATGAAATTGTTGGTAGGAATAGCACAGCTTGGCTTTTGTGTAAAGTAAAGCAACCCTCTCTGTTTTAACCATTATTTTATGCATTGTTTCCTACTCCTCCCTGCTGTTTACACGATTCATTTTATCCATTGCTTAAACAATGGCATGACTGGAATATTATAGGATGGATAACTTTGCCTAGGTTTGAGATTATTTGAGAAGTGATGGTTTTTTTTTTTGCAAAACCGATTGTACTATATCTCTGTAGTTGCTCAATTTGTCATTGATATACTCTGAAGATAATGTGTTGACCGTTTTAAACAAAAATATTCTGTATGTTATTATGCAAAAAAGTCTGAATTTCTTACCGGAGGCAGGCTCATCGGGAAAAATGCCGTATTCCCAACCATCTCGAGGCTAGCGTGCCAAACGTCTCTTTTAAGTCATAAATTATGCAAATGAAACTCAAGTTGATTGAAGCTCATTTGATTGTTTAAGCATTAACTATTTGATGATATATTTTCAGAGTGCAAGCTGTTCAGTTCAGTTTCGACTTAAATATCACTTTTTAAATTTAATTGAAACTTAGTTTGGCGAATCAACAAATCTTTAACTTCAATCGAGCTGCATTGGTTTTTTATACTGAATCTGATACAGACTAAGATAACAGTTTATATTAAATGGGGACATTGAGACGAAGTTACTTTCTTGATCATGTTAGTTATATTCTGTATTTTTTGTTTTACTAATCACAAATTTATTTTTACGACACTGTACGTCTTTCCTCCTTCAGGTTATCGAAGGACCCATCTCCCTAGAAATAGGAAGAGATGGAACTACTACCCAGATAAGTGTACAAGTCTCAACTTGCTCCCGTGTCTATATGATGAATACAGAGTAACCGCAACCTCCCCTTAAACTCACTACCACAAAGAGACTTATCGTCATGAGGTGGTCGTGAAGTATAAACGTGGACTGAAAAAAGCATCCGAGTTTTCTGGGGTTTTTTGGCCAGAGTAATTTTTGGTTTGGTTTTTGAGGAGTTGGTTGGTTTGGTTAAGGGAAGCCCCGGTTGGTTCCTAGGTTTGGTTGGCCAAAAAGAAGAGGCATGTATCTGGGGTGTGAAATGAAAAGGCATAGCAGGGTTACTAGCATACACAAGTAGTTAAGACCATCCATAAGGAATCGCTACTGAAGAGAGGGGATGTCTCACAAAAAGTATGGAACTTTTTCCGACCCAACGTCGTGGTGGTGGTGACTGTGGCATCCCAAACAGTCTTCTTTCGGCCTACCCAAATCCACCAAAAGGTACCCCAAACCTAACCAGGTTTTCATATTCCTCCCATACCAAAAAGTATAGTAGTAGTAGGAAAGAGCACCAAGTAGTAAGTAGTAGAGATAACTCTACAGCCAGATCATGTCACAGTAGTTTGTAGAGCTGGTAGCTACAAGCACAGAGTACTACTCCATCATTATCATCATGACCCGTTGAATGTCCTTCTAGTATAATACTTGGTTATGAAGTAAACAGGGATAGACTCAGACTTGTAATTAGGATGAATGCTTACTTTTCTAGGTTCCCTCTACTACCCGGAAAGCTACTGCTGGAAAACGGGTATGAGACACATATATGGGAGAAGAGAAAGACAATAGTAAAAAGGATTAAATTTGGGCAGAATATATTCATAGACAAATCATTTTATTTGGTCTAAACAATTTTAAAACTAGATACTAGGTACCTCTATTTAATAAGCTTGCGCCCGAAAAAATCAGCACTTTTCCTTTGGGCCAAAAATTAATCAGTTTCTACCCGATAACTGACAGCATGATTTATTTAGAGAAACAAATTTTGCGACAAACAAAGCGATAAAAACCAATCTAATCTAACTAAATTACACTTTTTCTAATGAAGGTAAACAAAACAACTTATTTAGTTTTTAGGCTTTACTTTATGAATTTTAATTAAACTGTTAGAATAATTTTGCAATCAGTTATCAGGTAAATATGGTATCTGTTTTTACGGGTAAACGCAATAATCATTTTGGGCAAAAGTATGAAACAAATCAGGCTAAAAATTTGATACTTGTTTCAGACAATTTGACTCAGTGAATCGGGCGGAAAAATAATAACGCCGTGCCATGCCAATCCAATTAAACAGCCCGATTTAACATGAAGGGTTTTTGCAGGGCGAACCCTAATCATGCCTTCTCTAGCTTCTATAATCTAAAGATAAGCTCTTGCCTACACATATTTCTTATATATCTTGGTAAGAAACCTCTCCATCCGTGTAATGCTATAAGCGATAAGAAAGAAGTATAAAGAAGAACGTATAAGGACCGGGAGAAAGCATTCGGTTGGTAAAAGTATTGCTAGAAGAAATGGTACATTTGAGGGTAAGATATGAGCATTCGGTGGGTCTCTTTGGGGGATGGTATTCAGGTTTTTGGGTGTTACCACCATGGGTGGTGGGCGGTTGAATTTTGAGGGTTTGGTTACACTCTCTACTCCATCCATCTCATGAAGCAAAAGGAATAAGGCAAAGAAGAAGACGTGAAAAAACTGAGTAAAAATCCTTTCTTGAAGGAGGTGACCAACTAAGGAGGGGGACGGGCTTCTTGAAAGAAATACCCGGGTTTTTATACCAGCCGTTACCTTAAAGACGTATAAGTCCTACTGGTGTTTGAAGCTTGAGGGATTTGAGGCTTGCGCTAAGGGTAACCAAACCCTAACGGGTACGGGTTCTTGCTCTCGGAAATCTTCGTTTTTACACTGGAAATTCCACCAGTCGGACCCTGACCTCATTTCTTGGCTAGCCACCCCTCCCTCAAGAAGAACTAGCGGTTTGGTTACCCAAGGAACTCAACCAATCCGTGGTAACATTTGAGGCTCTCCCTTTCACAGGGACATCTACCCCAATCGGGGCCAACTTTTACCTGGACTTTCTCTTAAACTAGAACACTAATGCCCGGGTAACGGCACATAAGCTGCCTGGCCGAACTGGCTTCTTGTCTTTTATGAATCTGCTGTCTTTCTTGTGTAGCTCTTTTCATGCTCTTAGCTCTTATAATGTTCTCGCGTCTGTGTTGGAAACAAATGCGATTAGTAGTTTCAAACGCTTTCTTTCCATGATACAGATTTTACTACAGGTAAATGGTATTTTCGCTTCGGTCTTCTTAATTAGTAGACTTCCATACTGCTCTATTCTGTTTATTAATTCTTAACCTAATAATAAAATGTGACAAGAAGAGTTCATAGATATTTTTTAAACAGTACCAGCAACCCAAACGAATCCCTATGTGTAGCATAGAGGTTTTAAACGGTGATACGTACACATTTCGTAGTTTGACAACTTTATATAAGGCGGATAGTGTGGTATGATTAAGAATGTTTCTATAATGCATGAATTTCACCATCGAGTCGGGCCCCAGGCCACCCTCTGATATATTTTGGGTTCGTTTGGTCGGTAAGAAGGGTGACACATGTTTTTTACTTTCGTTTACCTCTGTCGGAAATGTAATTTTGATTCTTTTTATGTCTTGTTGGTGACAAGAATCTCACTCAAGATCATACAATGAACATAGTTAAGAGGAATCAGAATTCCTTACCAGTAGGAAGGCCAACGGCTGCTTTTGAAGTATAACAAATTTCATTACCCTTCTCTGCTCACCTACGTAGATTCAATATCTATGATACCACTATCGACCGACTTTTACTAGTTGCCAGTTGCCAAGTAAAGAAACTTTCCTCTCCCTTTGCCACTTTATCCTCATTCTTCAACACTTTAGATTGCAAACTTTTCAGTGGAATAAGTTGAGAATGAGATCGAGGGAAAATCATAAGAAATGCTCTAACTAGACTTATTCAGTATGATAAAGATGCATTAGGTGTATGGAAGGAGATTCTGCAGATGATTTCAAATAACCTTAACACTGCCTTATACGGTAGTTCTAGTGGGTATCCCTGAACAAACTTTTAATGTGTCCATTCTGTTGTCTGATGAAATAAATTTTTTTGTTTTTTCTAGTTTCTATTAATAAAAACTCGATTATCCTATTACAAAGTTAAGATTATTGATAGTACTCCCTACAATTCGATGTGTAATTATGCAGTCATGCTACCAGACAGGGAACGGAGGGCTTAGTGATACATATCTTATCATTCTTTTTAATGGAAAGTAACGAGCTACAAAGTTTCCAGTGCTGTTACGAGGGATAGAACTAGACCTTTCATTTTATCATCAATTTTTAATCACATCGTTCTACATTCACTTACAATCTATTTTGAACTATTTCCACTTGAAAGATTCGGTCTCTTCTCTAAAGTATCTCAAGCTTCTTATTCCAACTCGTATTTATAATTCAAACCTTTTCTAAGGTCATCCTTTTACTCTCATCTCTACTACTCGGGTTTTCTCGAAAAAGCTGAGGGTGTATTTATGATCATGTCTTACCTTTTCCTAACCTCTATTTATTATTTCAATAAATTACAACTCAAAATAAATTGTAGCTATAAATTTAAAGTTTAAAAAACACATTTCTGTATCGTCAATTAATATTAAATTAGGATTTTTGGATTGAGTATTTTGCTGTGATTTTCAATGTGGTTGAAACATTCAACAATTTACATGTCCCTTTTGTATTTAAGGCATAACCAAACCAATCTGTATTCCTAACCTATTCTACCTCCCACTGTCCAAATGAACAATGTTGGGCTTGTTCAGGACAGACTTCAGTTTATAGAAGGATGCATTAAAACATGCCCAGTGGGTATTTTTATTGAAAGCATTGGTAGTCGTATATTTTTTTGAAAACCTGTTCTTATCAGCAATCATTCATTACATCCGCCTCCTACTTGTATTTTTCACACCGGAGCTGCGGAGGCTTTTCATCATTTAAACAGATAGACTATCCGAGTAGCTGCGTTTTCAGCGAACTAGACAATCATGGCGAATGTTTCCGTATGCTTTCTCTCGGAGTCTAGTTGCTTAACGGCGAATTGTATAATAATGTATTTTCTTATATCATTTATTCGTCCACGGTTATATTTGGGGGAAATGCAGGGTTAGATTATTCGATGGTATTTTAGGGAACTTTTTTAATGCATTGAAAGCAAAAAGAACATAAACTGGTGAAGGACATGGATATTGTTGGAAATGTTTTGTTATCATCCCGAGTTTACTCCTGCTTTATACTTTTGACTAAGAATAAGGAATGAGAAATGAATCAATTTCAAGGATATAATCTGCTTTATAACGACATAAGGAATGAGTTTCGAGCTGAATATTGCATCCAATAATTCTATACGAACCGATTCGTTTTGTGTACAAGTTGGATCAGTGTTACCTTTAGTGTATCCACAAAAACTTGCACATTATTAATCAGACTTTGATGAATGAACTAGATGCTTTGAATGCTGTACTGTGACTGTAGAAGTACAAATGAAAATGACAATAGGATACATCAGAGCAGTCAAGGGGTGGAGGTAAGGTTACCCGGTGTGGGAAAGATTGCCAGATGATACTGAGGCAGTTTTTGAACCTATAACTCACCATAACGTATCAATTATTCATGTACTTAAGTTTAGGAGGATTCGTTAACCATACATTTTTAGTAGGAGAAAGAATAAAATACTGAAAGAAACCCCTTCTTTTTTGTATGCATGTAGTGGTGCAGATTTTTTCTTCCTAATGGTACCATTTCTTTGTCTATCACTTGCTACTTGTAACACATACAACCGAGCATACACCTAAGGGAAAATATCAAACTAAATTCCGTCAAAATATGAAGAAATAGCAGAGTTTTTGAATCCTCGACACATACATTTGAGACTGGATGACAACCCAACGTTGCTGTCTGTCTCATTCGCATAAAACATTAAAATAAAATGCTGGATACAAAAGTCATAAAAGTGAAAGGGGTGATCCTCAAAGTGTCAATAAAAGCTGGGATGAGCACTTATGGACAAATCCAATGGGCAATTCTAAGAGAAAACCCGAGGATTCAGATTTCTTCTATTTGATCATTTTCAACTCTCCGCGGAACATAATGGAACCTTTACGAGGTTGTAACCTTACTTAGGGAAACATTTTGGGATAAACGTCAATAAAATACTTGAATATCCTCAGGTAAGGTAAACCGGACCTGTGATGAGTAAAATATATTTGGCAGTATCCATCGCTGTAGATTTGCTACGTTCTATGCTAAAAGAAATGTATCCATAGTGGAATAATTTTAAAAGTTGCATAAAACATGATTGTACGGTAATTTTCTTACACAACTTTTTATCACTCGTCCGATAAAGCTTGCCAATCTTTACCTTTCGCCTCTTGATAGATTATCATCTCTAAAGATCTATTACAGAAGTTTATTCCAATCCAATTTAAAAAAGGATGATTTCCAAAAAAAGTTCCTCAATAGAACCTCTACAATTTTATTGACAACTAAAGAGGCAATTTACTTCTGGGAAGGAACGTTTCACCAGAGCAACTATGCCATTGCAGTTAAACGAAATTATGTACCCTAATGGGCTCATACGAGCGTTGAATTGTTTCTTAATACATTTGCTCGTATCTTTTTCCAGTTACCTACCGTACCGTAGTATACAACATCGACCCATAGACATTTCTAGAATTGCCTATATCTAAGGTCTAACTCGTAACTCGTTTACATCTTCCCGTCGCTATTTCTCTCCAACATCCAGTCTCACATATTGGTTTTTTAGTAGTGCAGTGTGTGTAGGTAGTATACGAATACAATGCTTTTTCGGGTACTCATTCCCAAATTCGGGTATGCTTCTAGTAGTCTTGCCACTAAACTCAATTTCTATTTTCATCTCCCCTTCCAGAAAAGTAGGATTGCTTCTTGTGAGCTTTAAATTGACACAATTCAACTCCCTTTTATTGCCAGATTAGTGTACAAAATGTGTCAACTTTGAAGCATCAAATCATGAAGGGCAGATCTAGATGGGGAAAGTTAGAAATAAGCACTACTGACTTTACTTCCTAGTTTGAAAGGTGATGAGATGGCGAATGGAATAGTATAATATGAAGATGGCATTTATACACGAGATTGCAAATACTGAGAAATGTGAACGAACAGTTCTTACCGTTTAATCTAGAGTATGGAGTCATTTTAAAAGAATTAGTTTCAAAAATTGAATTGAATTTATTTTGTAATCTTTTGCAGCATGAAAAATAACTTTCTAAGGTATGGGTCCCTGAAAGATCAGTGACCATAACTGATTTATTGAACTGACAAATTCATACATTTTCCCCTTCAGTGTTTACGCAATGCAATGCAATACACTTTCCCTCGATTTCAAAATTTTTGTAAGAATCATAAATTACAAATAAAATCGTCTAAAACCCATAATTTAGCTTTGTATATGTTTTCCAATTTTGTACAAATTTAGCAAACGTGCTTGAATGACTGTCTCTCGCTAGCTAACATTAGGATCAAGATGATAAAGTTTACAGAAATACTATGCAAGTAGATAAGCAAGAAGTTGATGAAAAAACGCTGTTTTCGGTCCACTGGGTGAATCTTTTCCATGAATATCTTCAACCGGAATGGAAAGCAACGGGATGTAAAAATTGATACAAAACAAACAAAGTGGCTGTCGTACAAGAGCATGAAATTTATTCAGGAACGTAGAAGTAGTCGATTCCCCTCTTCGCTTATCCCTCTACCTTCCTGACAACCGTTTGTTGTATTTGAAAAGTTTTTAAATATTTATGAAATCCTGTCTTTGAGTTCCCAAAAAATAACCTTCCGTTGATGCTTCAGCTTTTAGCTCTTTCCACATGCTTCCTATACATACATTGGAAATAGAATACTCAGATTTTGTTGGTTGGACTCCCCCACAGGAAGCATTTACTATAGGATTTCGAGTCCGACTGTTGTCGTTACTCATGTCATGAAAGATGACAAGAAGGCATGGAAAAATGTTATGACTTCTTGCTTTTTGCATGAAGGATAACTAAATCTCTCTCTCTCTTCTCTCCTAAATATCTGATGTCTTTCCCAACAAAAATTATAATATCCCTGTAAAAAGACCGCTTTTATGGGAAGCTAATTATTAAAAACTACTCACTGATTTTAAATCTAATTATAAATAGACCCAAACTAGTTCAAAGAGGGTATCCTTCATATTGCTTACTGAATACCCTTTCTTTTACTACCCTCAAGTTACAAGTGAAAGTCAATCGGAATCTTGGCAAGCAATCATCATCAAAATCATATCTATTCAATGGTCATATCAGTTCGCCACATGCAATACATAGTAAAAGCAATTTATTCAAAGTCTTAACAAAAACCCGTCTACCAAAATTGGAAATACCCATGTAAATTACCCTAAAGTCCGTCCAATATGCCGCGGCTTATACATGAAAAAAAAGATTTAACATGGGAGAGATACCCCTTTAAACATGTAAAGGATAGGCGTGCGGCATATCGGACGGACTTTAGGGTACTTAAAACCCCTGTAATTAACCCTTCCCTGCTTATCAGTTCAGCAAGCCATATCATTTCCTTTCTAATCCAAATCTTTCAACTCTCTTTCTGTCCAAAATATCAAAATTCTATGCTATCCTGTTCTGTTGTTATTATTCTGTTAAACCTGCTTAATTTATTTAACCCCCCCCATAAGCCCCCTTTATTTGTGGGTTAAATTTGACCCCCAAAAAAACTGAAAAATTAATAAGTAGCCGGGGCCACTATTCGAAGATCCGTGTATAGCAAGTACCGTGGTATTTCCTGTTTTAATTCCCCAGAAACGAAAATAAGAAATTCTATTAACATGGACAATATATGACTTTTAACATGAAAAGGTAGGGGGAATTTAACCGGAGGGGGAATTATTCCGGGGGAAGAATTAAAACGATAAATACGGTGTAGATTGTAGATGCATGGTTTTTAAAAAGTGGTAGTGAAATGGAAAACAAGGCCAGTCCGCCATCTCCACCTTTTTAGGCCCAACTTCACCAAACGAGCGCTAACTTGTTGATCTTTTTTATATTCCTTCCGTTCCAGTTTTTATTTATCTTTTTTAAAAAGTAATTAAATAAAAAGTCAATAAAAAAACTATTAAATTTTTAGTTGAAATTAAATTACCAGTTTACAAAATTTAAGTAATGGTTCCGTAATTAATTTTTAAAACGCTGGTTTGTTGTTGTTAATTTACAAAATTAAAAGTAATAAAATAGCTCAAAAATTGACATGATAAAAGGGTAAGTTTTTTTTCTTAAATAAATAAATACCGTATTCCTTCGACAGTAGGCCGCCCTCGTTAACTAAGCCGCATGCTATTTCTATCCTTCCCATGTTATACAGGGGTATCTTTCAATGTTAAAAATACCTTAAAATATCTCTTTTTTTTTTAAACATCCTATTATTGTGAAGAGAATACAATTGAATTGAAGAAAGAGAGCTTTTTTAAACAGATTTTGTGGTTATCAGCCTTCTTTCTTATCTTTACCTTATCTTATTTCCAGAGCAGAGACACAATTCCCGAGACAAAGCCCTACCGATTGTGATTTCGCTATCGAAGATCGTTTCCAGATGCATAGACACAGTTCTGTGGAAATTTTTACTCGAGAAGTTGTAAATCAATCTGAAACTGGGATGTTTATCGTTGAAGAAATATCTGACGAAGACCAAGAAAGTGATGTAACTTTACCAGACGATGTTGTTGATGTCAGTCCTGAGAAAAGTCCTGTAAAATGTGTGGAGCAAATCCGACGTGATTTTGGAAATATCTCTCCGATATCTGAGGATATTTTTTACGAAGCTGATCAAGTGATGGAACCCCCTCAAACGCCGTTATCAGCCAACGCATCTGCCGAACTCAGTTTCATCACTCGGCTCAATTGTTCATCCCCAATATTATCGCATTCTCCATCGCTGAGAAAAACTCCAGTGTCGACCTTTTTGTCGCAGGAAACGCCACCGAACAGTAGTGGTGGTGGTAGGAGGGTACGAAACATCGCTCGAGCGTTGGATGACATAATTTCGGATAAGGAGGAAGCGTCAGAAGAAGATGAGGAGGAAACGGAGAGTTTTGACATAGATTTGGCTGGAGGAAGCTCGGACCCTTTGAACCTACTTAGGAAGGATTCTCTGAGAGCGACTAAAGAGGATTCGTTAAATATAGAAGAGGAAGAAATGGACAAAGTAGATGAAGATTCTTTTTTAAAGGAGGCATTCGCAGGCTTGTCGGTTGGCTCTGAGGGTTTGGACAGTAGGAAGACTGTTTGGGAAACGTTGAGTAGTAATATTAAAGCGCATATTTATGATGGGAATGATGCGGGATTTGTTTCCGGTCCGATAGATCACCCTGTTAATGTTCCTCCTCCGGGAGAGCCAGGTTATCCTAGGTAAGCGTTAAAAGTGAAGTATGAAGAGCTTTTGGTGTAAAGTTTAAGTTTCAACTTCTGTATCTACCCTTTTTTTTTTTTAATAATTATCTAGTTTCACGCATTACACTGAACCCGTGGCTGCGTTACCTGAATCTCCAAAATAGATACGAGAACAAAAATTGCACCTAGACTGACTGGAATACCGAACCAGGAGCTTATAAAGATGTTTGCTATAAAATGTTGTAGATTTTGTGTAACAATTTAGTAAAAACATTTGTATTTGTGAAGGGTTAGGTAGGGTAAGGCTAGGTGGGATAAGGTTTAAAGTAGCTTAGCGTGGTTTATAACGTTTCTTCAAAGGTACAACTTTGCTGCCTTTTTATAGTGTGTAAGAATGATCATGTCTAAAACTTTTATAGCGAAAGGGTGATATCTCCATTTCTTGTGAACAGATCTTTTAAATAGTATTAGGACTTGGAGTATGCAAAGACAACTACACTACAATTATATTCTCAATACCAATACCTACCTCGTCTTCGACAACAGAATGAGATCCAGCTCCGAACTAATTAGATCTCTTAACTACTATTATATTTATTTGATGATCTCATCCCTGTCATTCTTTACTTACTACCTACTTAAGGGGTATAAATCGTCTTCTGCAGACACCTGTTTTATTTCTTAATAATGATATACGTTAAACAGTCCCTTAACTTTTTTATACTGTGTTTTCCAACGAGGAAAATATTACAACATGTACAAAGAATTACTCGCTTGTTCTGCTTTTAAGTGATCAAAAGTGTAAAAAAAAATCTCACATAAATGGTTTTTATTTATTAGTAATTCGATGTTCCAGTTTCAAATTCAGTAATAAAATATGACACTTTGACTATCTTCTGTAATTGCATTGTAATTATTATTGTTTACACCATTACAATACATTTTGCTCATGTTCGCTATATCTAATTACGACAATACAGCAGGGTCAGACTTCTTCTTAATCTGCCCAGCACTACCCTCCGCAGTCCCACTTCCGCTAATAATGGCGTTTGTAGCATCCTCTTCCTGAGGTAAGGACTTCCTAATATTGATGGCATCTCCACTATGAGTTATGGACTTCTTTTTACTAATAGAAGCTCGCTGATGTGACTGAGCTTGAGCTTCCATTGTTTTTTGCAGGGCGACTATTTCGTCTCGAACTTCGGGAGGAATTATAGTGTCAGAGAACAACTTTTCGGTCCACATAGATGGATCAATGTTCAATGATGGACGGTACTGGTCAATACGATCCAATAGGGTTTGAGGATAGTCGGGCGAGAAGTAATTAACAATGTCTTGGGGATAGCATGCGTTAATCCTGTGAGTAAAGCAAAAAACGTATGAATCATCAATCAATGAACTCAAGGCTATTATTTTTATTATCAGAGTAGATTGCACAAATCCGGTCCGGGTTTGTGTAAGCAAAAATATTTACATTGTAAAGCTTTTGGCGTAAAAAAACTGTAAGGAAGTCGAAATCACAAGCCGGAAGATTTTAACCCCAATAAATACAAGTACCGTATTTCCGGAAATAATTCCCCTGGGGAATTATTGTTTAGAAGTAAAAATAAAAAAAAGCTTAACATGAGTAAGAACTTAACATGTTTAACATGGAAGTATAGTGGGGAATTATTTCCGGAAATACGGTATAAACTTACAGTAAGATATGCTCGCGAAGAATCTCAGGACAGTCAGGCGTGAGTAATTCTTGGATTTTCCTCAATCCTCCTGACGTCTGCAAAAGCATAAAAGTAAAAGTCATCCAGGTGTAATAAAATGACTTCCTAAATCTCGGAAATACAGACATCCGTCAGAGCAATGTCGTATTCGTAATCGTCTGTTATACACTCTCAGTTAATATTTGCATGATGAGTACTTAACTACGAATAACGACTTGCTTTGACAGAAAAACCTTATTTATATTCATAAGAATGTAGATGAGTATGACTCGGATTAGCATAAACTCCAGGCCTAATTATTAATCAAGGTGGCATATTTTAGCTTGAATAAAAAGATAATTCCAGCTCTATTTTGAGTTTGACTTTAGCTTCTGCATTTAGGAAGTGACGGGTTACAAATCACGAACACAGCAAGTCTTTATAACTTAAGCATACGTCAACCGTATGAAACTTACCACAAAAGCTCTCCGAGCAGCAGGATCCTTTGGTAAAATCTGGAATAAAAAGTAGTATCACATTAAATCAGGTTGATTAATTCCATGTCACACTTTTGTTCTAGCTGAAACTCATCGTTTAAAGAATGCATTAATTGTAACAACAACTTTTATTTTTATCTCAGATACAAAATAATAATATTCGCATGAACCATCTGCTAGTTTTCTGTACTAAAAGAACGGTTAAATTTTATTATAGATGCTCAGCTCATAGTATTTGCAACTACACTACAACGTAGGTAGGGACAGGCGTGACAAAGTCAGCTCAACTAATTACTACTAAAAGGATACGTCAGACCTCTTATGTAGTCCTGGTACCATCGATCTATGAAAATACACCAACAACTAGTCAACAGTCCATGCATAGTTTCCTCGAATAGATGAAAGATGAGATTGATATTGAGATTAGATAGAGCAAACAAACAGTAGACATGATTTGACTCAAAAGACAGAAGGCTTGTCTGTATCCTACATTTTGCCCAATTAATCCAACTCAATCTAGCCTTTCTGAAGCTAGAACTGTAATACAATCTGGAATTTCTTGGAAATAACTAGATAAATGTACGCTTTCCTGAGCAAATAGAATACTTGGTAGTAATAATAATAATACTAAACTATATTGCAAAGTATAAGGATCATGCTTTCCGGGACAAAGTTTCCCAAAATATAGTGAAGTAAATAAGGTGATGAGAGGATGGATGTGGATGGTGCAAATGCGTTGATGAAGGCGTGTATGCTTTTTTCATTAAATAAAGGCATACACAGTTACAGCAGGTGAAGAAGTCCATTAAGAACGTCAATAGAGTTTGTTCCGTTCTTACCTTCCGTGACATGCAATTTTTTCATGGAAAGGTGCTAAGCGTGTTTCGCGTAGGCTTTGGTTAATGCAAATAAAGTGCTCCTCATTTCCGGATTCAATAAACCTGCATGGCGTTTTTAATATACCTTCTACCCACCGCTAGCTTTCTTTTATGCTCTTACTACTGGACAAATTCTATACGCTGAGGTGCAGAAAAAAAACTAGGGGAGGTCGGGAGGTGGTAGACGCTGCTGATGAGTTTTGCAAGAGGCTAGACAGGTGCTAGGTGACGATAAGACTCTTCAAACCTTTTGTCGATCGTGGGAGCTTAGATTGGAAAATTCTCTTGAGATACATTATTATTGTCATTATTAAATAATACATGGTAAATCTAGGGGGTCGTATGATTAAATGATTGAGCTACATACAAAATATGGTACCAGCGCATGCCTTACCGACCTCCTGACCTTATGGGAAAGTTGGAAGAGTTTAGCATGTAACTTAGTTTTTGTCACCTCGTGGTCGGCTGTCAACTTTTCATCAGTATTTAATTGAAAGGCATAATCAGTACTGGCTCAGTCATTAATCCCGTCCCGTTGTTCCCTTATCCTGTGCCCAAACCCCAAATCATTAGAACACATACATTGTGTGTGACACAGCCTTGTTCGTCTTTGCCAATATAAAAGCGGATGAATTGTTCAATTGTTGTAAACTTTCCAAAATAAACATTAAATACATCATTCGGGTATAGTAATTAAATGCTTTTTGGACTGAAACCCCTTTGCTAATTGAACGTTAAAAAGACAACGACTGTGGATCCAAGAGGCAAATCCAGATATCATCCGTATAGGTTTTCTGGACTCTAAAAGTGTAGTTTACAATGCAATTTATAATCTGAAATCGTTCTCGTGCCAAGGAATCATAAACCAAAAACTCGAGTCTAAATAACGTAACAAGATATCTCTACTCTTCCCAAAAAAAACTGGTATCATCATCACCAACAGGCTAAAATAGTAATTTCTCTTTATGTCAGTCCAAGAAACTTTTCCGACAACCAATAAAGAACATTTAACAACCTATTAGGCGTTTACCTACGTCATACCAAGAGTTAAATTAAAATACTAAAGAGCTACCCTAAACCTTCGGAAAGTTAAATCTAATTCGTACCTCGTAACCACCATTTACGTACTGCGATGAATATTTCGCTCTTTCTTACTCATTTTATCTATTTTAAATTTTATCGTAGTACCAATCATAGATTTATTTTAGACTTTAAAATTTATCACGCACATAATAAGTGTTGGTTTACCTAGGATTTTTGTTTATCGACATTCTTCTGAACTTTGCATAAAAATAAGACAAAGTTTACTCAATTTTACAAAAGACAAATAGCATGACTACATATGTTTGTGACGTGTAAAGGATGTTAATAGGTTCACAGTGATTGATAAACAATGCAATTCTCGTTCTGCATGCTCACTCATACAAAGTAGGTAACCATAAGTAGAACATTTTAAAAATTCAAGTGCCATGTGCGTAGCTTCTCTATACAATTTATGTTAAAAACAATAATATTTCCCATCTTAATTCCCAGTAATGTCGACGCTTAATGGCGTGATCTCATTCTTATTAAAATATCAGAAGATTATTCAACTTTGAATTGAAAAAAGTTTTAAAACTATTTAAAATGCAGTTCATACACGTATGCAAAAGTTGGAACTGTAAAACTTTGTTCGAATTCTAAATAAAACTATCAGCTCTAAACCGAGTGATACTTTACTTTTTCACCCCTGAATACTTTTATTCATACAGCTATAAAATTTAATGATCACCATCCAAAATTCATCGAGAACACTCAGCATATTCATGATTCAGCAAAGGAGCTCTCAGATCTAGAATCCGAGTCATACTCAGTAGTGGTCCTGGCAATGAGTGCATTGACGTCAATATGCAACGTAACACCCAAAGCTTAAGCATTAAAGAACCCATCTGCCCCAGTACTTGTAGCACTACAACTTCTATTACTGCAACTAATATTCTAACGACTAAAACTAATGCCATTACTGCATCATTCGCAAGTTCTACTACCAGCATTAACGCATATACTCTTACCACTGCTACGTCTACTCAACGACCCAATACTCATAATCATAATCGTGATCATGACGAAGAAGATAACCAAACGGTTCAATTCGTCAGTATCCCTAGTCACCATAACCAAGTCCAATCCTTGAAAGCAAAACAGCATCAGTATCAGACCCTCAGAGTAAAATCTCATCAACCTAATCTCTTACTACTTGGGAAGTCCGTTCATTTCCAATCCAACTCTTCCCATAACAATAGCAACTCTGCAAATTCCAATTCTAAGCAGCAATACTTGAAACATTACACTAATAATCTCCGTCAGTTTTCCCCACCACTACAAATACTAGCTCCAGCCTTATCTTCATTCCCCATCAGCCCATGCAACTACAATAGCAACCATTACTACAACAATACCAAGCCAAGTGATAAAGATCCCTTGAGTACAATTAGTTCAATCAATTATTCCCCAACTTCCTCATCCTCAACAAAGAGTCTTTCTGTAATCGGAAACTCATTTAAGCTTAATAGTCGGAGGTATCAACAACTACTCCTCAGTACCGTTTTGCCAACTAAGCCCAGCAGCAACAACAGCTCGTATATAAAACTCCAGTCTCATTTCGACTACTCCAGTTCTTCCATCCACAACGGTTTGCAATTTCATTCCAATTCGTCTCAAGTTGACTCTCGGAATAAGCAACCAGAACTAACCTCAACTAAAAAGTCTCAGCAATACTATTACTCCTATCCAAAACTCCGTACCCGAACCCGCAAGTCCTCATATCCTGGCTTGTTGAACAAAGCCTTTGGACCTGAACTTACCACTTCTTATTTTTACAAGTTCGCCACAAGGAGTTACAGCAATATCTTAAGACCTCAAAGTGTCAATATAACTTTAGACGAGACAAAAATCCCGTAGCTAAATCAAGGCAAGAAGGGTGTACTTTATATAAACCTCATTACACAACACGACTACATGCTTACTTGGGCTTGTTTTCTGTCCAATTAGTAGACTTATTGGCTATTCATTTTAAACAGCTAAGCAATATTACTTCAACACAGAGAATATCATACTCTCTACCACTGGAGATAATTCTATTCCGATTAACCCACACCAGAAGGAACACTTGCTTGTTATAACTATCCTACAGTTTGCAAACTCGTACTCAGCCTATACCTGGGGGAATATCGATTGAAGCCTTATAATTGGAACTGCCAAGTCAAGGAAACCCTAAAAAGCCTTCGTCATATATTCCGAATCTAATTATGGCTGCTACAATGGAACAAAGACTAGGCGAGAATCCAGGTCAGCCTTCCTCACTCGACTCTTACTTTCTCCGCTTGTCACTCCAACAAAACATTCACCACAGACAAGCTGCTGCTGCAGAAGAACCGGAAACTCCTTTGATTGAAATAACATCCATCAACAATACACAGCAAATCCAACAATCATCCACGTCCGCTAACAAATCCTTCCAGTATCAATACCATATTGGAAATCCCTCTCCAGTACTACTGCAAGTACCTCAACAAGACCTGTCAAAGCTGGCTTGTATGCCTCAAAACTAAACTATAAGAAATCGCAGTACCAGAGAAAGGGAACTTTCATTACTAATCTCATCATCATTACCGTAAAGTCGTCGCTAATCGTTAAATATTTACTATGGGGGAGGGTCAGCTAAGGAGGCAAAGTCGCAGCGGAAGCGTTGACAGTCAGAATTTTTATCACTATAATCAGAAAACCTTGTCTCCTATCATCGGAAGTGGGCGGAAGGAGGCTAGGAATATCCTTTATACGGGAATTTTTCAGAAATTCCAACGAGTCATCACCATCGTCAATGCTTTTCGTACACCGAAGGAGTATACTAAAGTGGCTACTAGCATTTTAAATTAGAAAGAGACAGACTTTTTCCCAACAAAAAAATCATATCTAGTCTAGCAATCTATTGAGAAATTGCCAATACTGGCGAACTATTAGGAAAGAAACCTTATCCCAAAGGGGTTTTCTTTTTTATTAAAAATTAATCTCATAAATAAAGTCTGTGAAACGATCAGTCAAAATTATGTTAGTATGCTTACCTTTGAGTATTGAGCTACGACGTATTTAAAAATCTCCGGAGGAGCCAGAGACAAAAGTGGTTGAACTGATTCCAAATCGTCTGTTTGAAGTAGAATCATCTGTAAAAGTTTAAAATCAATCCAATAAGTAATCTCCTCTTGTTACCATTAATTTATAGGTCAATCCAGGATTATGCGGTTTTTTCCTGATGATATATCATTACATAATTTTAAGATATTGTTCCTCTACTCTACCTCACCTAGATTTTATACTGATAATAAAAATGCATTCATTCTGTCTCTGTATTATGCCCCTTGTAAATCTACTCGTTTCATTGGATTCTGTTTAATAATAATTTTACTCGATTTAAGTGACAAATTGACAGTTGCAGAAACCCACCTTGAGAGCCTGCTTAGCCTTGATCCTCATATCCTCGGAAGCGCCTTTGCAAATGTAGACCTTGAGTAGGAAGCATAATGACATAATTATTCTTTTGAAACCAAAGCTTTTGTCATAAAACATAACATAAACAATTCCTGGTTTTGGCATTCCATCCCATATCGAAAGCCATTGCATGTAAGACAAGGACAGGAAAAATACAACGTTCATAAAATCCTTTTAAACCCATTTATACGAGATATGGTGCTTTCACCTGCAAAATCTTTGGCAACAGACCAATCCCAGTTACTTGTTTAGCATGCTCTGCAGAATGACGTGCAACGTGTCTGTAAATATAAAAAATTACATATGCCAACAGAAATATTATATCATTGAATCTTTGCCAAGTTATTTGTCACTTGGCTGCTTGAGACCTGCACCACTTATAAGCATGTTGGGACAAAGTGATTGTACGTAATTGTACATTTAAATTAATATCATCTCTGATTTCTTGCGTCATATTTTTTTACCCGAGGGACCATGCAGCAGCAGCTCCTACGGGATTTTCGAAATCTTCGTCCAAAGCCAGAGCCAGAGCATCAACCCCCTTACTGTATATCACTGAGAATCCTAGGGCTGGATTGTGACCTGCGATGTAACCAAGGGCAAGGACGGCTGGAAGTCGATTTTCCCCTTTGTTTCGTACGATTGAGTTTACGAGAACCTGCCAACATCAATTATCAAATGTAGTATGCAATGTCCTACATAGTACCGTATTTACCGAAATAATGCCCCTGGCGAATTATTAATTCGACAGAAAAATTGGAAATTCTATTACCTTAGGGCAAGATAGGGCAAATTCGTAATTTTGACATAGAAAGGTAGTGGGGCATTATACCGGGGGAGAATTATTCGGGGGGGGGGCATTATTTCTGGAAATACGGTAGCTAGCAAACGCTTGATATAAAGTAGCAGAAAAGTTGCAATGAATATGACCATAAGTAAAAGCTTACACCAAGACCTCCACCTTCTACTACAATTTGAGCCAATGCTGGAGAGTGTTTGACAATTTCTTTTATCAACGAGGTTGCAGCCTTTCTATGGGTTGAATGATTATTTTTTAAATGGATTACAATTTATTTTACATTTTTATACATTCGTTATAATGATTTATTTCCAACCTCACTAATTCATCCGGATGCCCAGCATGTTCCAATACCATTGGGAAAATTTCCCCTTCAATCACTGTCTCAGCCATATCCATTGTATGTTTAGCGATGGAAGCCAACGAAAATAAGGCTAGTAGTGGTTATGCACCATTTCTTTAATAATATTTACAAAAATTGAAGAAATTATCACTTGTCAATTATTTTATACCAGCTCTACGAAGTCTTGCGTCAGGATTTCCACTCGCCCGAACCAAATGTGAAACAACCCCAGCATCCAAAACGGCTTGAGCAGTTTCAGGTGAATGTTTCGAAATATCGGAAAGTGCACTCGCAGCGATAATCCGGACGTTTAATTCGGGTTCTTGGAGAGCCAATACTAACAACGGCACGGCGCCTATAGAACAGATAAGCTTACTTTACCCAAATATGTCCTAGATATGCGTAAAGGTGTACAAAAATTTGTTCGGTAACGAATTAATTAATATATGGTAATCTAATCAAACCAGCTCCGATGACTTCAGTCGCAAGGACAACATTATGACGGGCGATAAACCCCAAGACAAATGCTGCTGCTTCCTTAATATTAGCATCAAATTCTTCAAGCGATCCAACTATGTAATCCAATCCTCCGACATCAATCACAGTCTTGGCAAGCTCCGCATTGTGTTTAACAATTGGTCGGAGGGAAGTTAGCACGGCTCGTTTAAGATAACGCTGGGAATGGACATTAATTAATTACCGATTGAACAAATTCTAACATCAGCAAAGCCACATATATAGCTCAACTAAGACATGCCAATTTTAAATACAAATACATTGGGCCTCTCCAGCTCGACAAATAGGAGTTTCCTTAGCAGATCCCCTCGGACAATCATATCCGCAACTACCGGGGACTGCCCGGCCAAGCGTCCCACGGCTAACGCTGCATTTTGTTGAATCGACACACTCGTGTCGCTGAGCAATGATTGCAATAAGCATATCACATTCTCTTGCAGAAGCTATAAGGGAAAGAATAAAGCTTTCGCGTGAGGATTTTGGCTAAATAACTGCAGGATATAAGTCGTAATTTAAGGGATCATTTTTAGCAGAGATGCATACTTGATCAATACAATCTGGTCGTCCGGATAGCTCTGCAATTGCCTGGGCAAATTGCGTCCGAGCTGCTTGATACTGCTGAAAAACTGTTGGAATATATGTATGCAGAGTTAAGTTAAAATTCTCGTTTGAATTTTATCGTCGTTTTGGAATTACCTGCAGAAACTGTTCGAGGTCCCATTTTCAAAAATTTCCTATTAATAACGGTCCAATGCTTGCCTTTTGTAATCCACAGAGATTGAAACCACTAAGGATGCGTAATTTTTGGAAATAATGTGCCGTTTGCATGCGATGTTGATAATTTTAATGAAAGTTTCCGTTTCCAAGTGAATAAATTACATTTATTTATGCTAAACCTTCCAGTCAAGAACGGGCTCTCTCATGCCAATAATCTCGCCAATTCGCTGAAGTTTATTGGCCGTGGGGGTGGGACTGTCTAGAAAATGGTTATAGTCCATAAAAGTTGGTAGTCAGAGATTTAATGATGGAGAGAGATTATGGTCCATCCATATCATATTTAAAGGGCGATACCACGATTAGAAAACGTAATTAAATGTAATGCTATTTGAAGGGGTTTGAATGAAAGAATGAAAAAATATTCATAATTGAGGCATTTGAATCCTTCTATTGATACATCGTGCTATGCATCATCATCGGTCGTGTGTTTAACTGTGCGGTTTGTGAATTTTATGAAGTTTATGAAATGTGAATATTTGGCAGTTGACGATGAACTAAATGGACCGCAGAGTTGAATGGAGAATCAGATAACGGTTTTAAAAGTTATATGCCTAAGGGACAGATTGGACTTGTTATTCATATGTTAGAGTTGAGTACCGTATATCCTCATCTCATCCGTTTCTCATCTGCAAGTCGCCTTAATTCACATTGACCGACGCATTTAAAAACCAGACCCCACAAATGTCCCAAGTGTCCCTTGACCTTTATACGGAAAGGTCAGTGGTCAAATCATATTAAGTTCGTTCATGAAAAAGTCAGGAGATTTGGATGCAAAATCTGTGGTAAAACATTTAGTATCAGTGGTAACTTACTTCGACATCAACTAGTACACTCTGATGGAAAACTGTACAATATGCGAATCCAGAATCAAAAGCAAGAAAAACCTGATTGATTACTCATATTCGTAGACATCTTAGAGAGAAACCATACAAATGTTACTTTTGCTCCACAGCAGTTACAACTGGAGAAACCTGTAATCGGCATCTTCATATTCATACCGGAGAAAAATTGTTTAAATGTAAAGTAAAAATTGACCATGGATCACAGTCTACAATATGTGGGAAAGAGTTTACCGATAAAGATGCATATAAACTTGAAATACAAATTCATAAACCCGAAGATCACGTCAAGTGTAACTTTTGCTTCTGAGCTTTTACAGTAATTTCAAGCGACACATTTCTTTGCACACTGGAGAAAGAAGCAAAGTTTGTGGGGACTGTGGTAAACAATTTACGACGTCGTCGGAATTAAAGAATCATTTGAAGGTTCATTTACCAATGCGTAAGAGAGTACGATTTCAGTGCAAGCGCTGTAAAAAGTCGTATTTGGGTAAGATGCAATGTACTTTACATGAACAAAGTGTTCATTGTGGCAAACTGAAGACTTGGATTTGCTATTTTTGCAAAATGCAGTACAAATGCCCAGAGTCTCTTAAGAATCATATGAGGAAACATACGATGGAGCAAATATAATCTTACTAGACATGTTGGTTAAAATAGTAAGAAATATATTAAATGGAGTACGGTGATGGTCAGTTTCATAGACAAAGTATCACGACTAGAAGTGATACTTTGTCTATGGGTCAGTATGGCTAGCTCGGCCAGGTTATAAATGACTAGACCGTAATCTAAATCTGTGGACTAGACTTACTCAGGCTGGAAAGTGGAAACTTAACTAGAAGCTGTGTGTAGTGCACATTATAACCTACAAAATTATATATTCTGAAGAACTAATTAATTGGTAACTGAGCCGTAATACAAAAGACAGTAAAATAAAAAAAAATTACCTAAGAAAGAAAGAGAAAAGTTTCGTTATTAAATAAATTGACCAAGTTTATCACAAATTATGCATAATTAGAAACCAGAAAATACCTATAGTAAGAATAATGAGTAAACATACTGTATTTCCTGATTTCATTCCCCGGGGGAACTATTTTTGCAAACTCCGATTTGCCATGGGGATTGGGGAATTAAACAGGGGTGGGGAACAATTTCTCAAACCCAGACTTTTTGATAATTTTAGTAGCAATTTTAATTAAAAGTTCCACCAAAAAATAGACTTTATGAACTTTTTTTGCTGAATTTGGCTTTCAAAATAAAAAAAATTAACCAGCCGTTCTGAGGAATTCATAATTATTTTAAAACTGAAATTGAGTGAATAATAATATACAATTAAACTAAAGAATATGAATCGTTTAAATAATAAAATTTCAGTTTAATTTTTTTAATGGCAATTGTAAAATTCTAGTAAATTTTTGTTTCCTATATGTTCATTCTCTGAAGTAGTTCCTTAATTGAATTACAAAAAACATTTCAAACTTTAGTAAAAAAAACGCATTCTCTGCTTTTGCTAAATATAAATTAATTCGAAATTTTTATGGTAAAAAAGCCCTTCTCAAAATTATTTTAGGTATTGCTCTTTTAAAACGGTTAAACATCCTTTGAGAAAGTTAACTTTCATCGGAATTTTTTCCCCATGGGGAATTATTTTGGGGGGAGGATTATTATTTCAAATGGCCCGAACCCCATGGGGAATTATACCGGGGTGGTGGGGAATTAAATCGGGAACTACGGTACATACAATTGTTCATTACCTATGAAAGACCAACACTTAACATAAAATGGGCAGAAAAGACTCACTCAGTAAGCGTCGCAAGAAATCGTTGCGTTCATCCACATGCTATTTTTGTGCTCAAAACTTTGCAACTCCACGAAATTTAGCCGTACACTACGCAATTCACACAAATGAAAAAGCGTTTTCGTGTGAAACGTGCCCGAGCAGTTTCTCATCTGCAAGCGGCCTTATTACACATCGACCGATGCATTTAAAAATTAGACCTTATAAATGTCCAAAGTGTAACTTGACCTTTAAATGGAAAGTTCAGTGGTCAAATCATATCAAGCACGTTCATGACAATATCAAGATGTTTGGATGCAAAGTTTGTGCTAAGAAATTTAGTACCGCTTGTAATTTAAGTAGACATATGGAAGTCCATTTGGATGAAAAGCCTCACCATTGTTCTTTGTGTAAATCTAGTTTCAAGAGCAAGGGAACGCTGATTATTCATATTCAAAGTCATCTTGGAGAGAAACCATACAAATGCTATTTTTGCTCCAAGGACTTCATCACTTCAGGAAAACTCAATCGACATCTTCATATTCATACCGGAGAAAAATGGTTCAAGTGTACGGTAAAAATTGGTGGTGGATCGCAGTCTACACTATGTGGCAAAGAGTTTACCAGTAAAGATACATATAAAGATCACATGCGGGTTCATAACCCCCAAGATCACTTCAAGTGTAACCTATGCTTCCGAACTTTTAGCTTTTCCAGTAATCTCAAGCGACACATTTCTTTGCACACTGGAGAAAAAAGCAAAGTTTGTGGGGACTGTGGTAAACAATTTACGACGTCGTCGGACTTAAAGAACCATTTAAAGGGTCATTTACCAATGCGTAAGAGAGTACGATTTCAGTGCAAGCTCTGTAAAAAGTCGTATTTGGGTAAGATGCAATGTACTTTACATGAACAACGTGTTCATTATGGCAAACCAGCAAGGACTTGGATTTGCTATTTTTGCAAAATACAGTACAAATGCCCTGCGTCTCTTAAGAATCATATGAGGAAACATACGATGGAGCAAATATAATCTTACTAGACACTAATGTCTGGGGATGTTGGTTTAAATAGTAAGAAATATATGAAATGGAGTACGGTATGATGGTCAATATGGCTAGCTCGGCCAGGTTATAAATGACTAGACCATAATCTAAATCTGTGGACTAGACTCACTCAGGAAAGTGGAAACTTAACTAGAAGCTGTGTGTAGTGTAAAATCATTCTAAGGCGACGGCGACACATTTCCAAATTACACACTGGGGAAAAACTAAGGTTTGCGGGGACTGCGGTGAACGATTTACTACGGCAGGGCGTTTAAAAACCCATCGAAAGAGTCACTTATCATCAGATTGATAGGAAAAACATTGTGCAAGACCATTTACTAGGAAAACGTATTTTAAAGACGTGAGAAAGCATACAGAATGAAAGAGCGAATTTAAATTAGGTATTGGACAGCTAATAGTAAGTAATATAATAAATAACTTAACTAGCAATATCTGCAATCTCTTATGCATATACCTCGTTGTAAACGCATTATCTTATCTTAAATTTAAAAACTTACTTAGGAACATTTTAATTGAAAGAGTTTGGAATTGGTTAAGAATCAGGACTTCTTCCTTGTTAATTAATAATATTTGATTTAAATGGAAGTTAATAAAATACATGTACCGTTAAATGCGGTTGTCTCCCATCTTTGATGGTACTGTGTAGTTTAACTTCAAATGTTTCTGTCCCAAAAAATTAATATTGATTTGACACAAGCACTCTTTTATGACTGTTTCTTATGTATGGTAAGAGCAATCATGCAACTATTAACTGAAGGTTTTAAGAGATTTAAGCCTTTATTCATCCATCATTTAAAGAGCTCTGCTACAAGTAAATCTAAAACATCAACGAAAAACAAAAATATATAATCCTGATTAATGCTTATTGAAGCAAGGAACGTGTCAATACTAGCTATATGGTTAATAAAATATTCGACAAATGACTTTAGGAATGTATTGAAATCAATCGCATGATTTTCTTTTAAGCTCAGGTCTTCTTTTTGAGGTATATTTACAGAAAATAGCTCCGTATGATTATTTTCTAATTTTTGTGTATGAGATGGAATGCCAGTTGACTTCTCCCGTGTGGAATCATTGACTTTTTCGATTTCGGAATAGTTTTCCCCACCATGAATAAAGGCATCCGTGATTAGGTCGACTATTTGAATAAACAGGTCCACTGTTAGAAAATCACATAATTTGTGTTGCATTTGGGCATCAAAATGAGGTTTTAGGTGGGGATGAACACGCCGGAGCCATCCAGACAGTGCTGGACCTAGCCACGGGTTCACTCTGATATACGAAGTCACTATACAATAAAAGAGGAAATTTTGTTGAATGAGAATGACACTTACTTTATTTTGAATTGGAATACTGACAGAAATTGCTTACCAATTTCTGTGGATAAATCCAACATATCACATTTTGTTCCATCAATAAGTACTCGCTCATTAACGTCCAAATGATTCCAATCTTCATATGATTTTACATCAATTCCTACCCGAGGCACCGATTCATTTTTTTCTTTAGACTTTTTGGGTTTCAATGCAGTTGTTGTACCACTAAAAAACTTGTCTATGACATCTTCTAACTGGGGCTTCTTTCTAAATATTGAATCAGTTTCCTCGTTTCCTCCTCGTAAAATGGGTTGACCACCAGAGGAGTAGCCGGAGGATGAACTGGTGGTCGAATTGGCATAGACTGATGAATAATCCACATCATAATATAAAGGTAACCCGTCCACAACTCCTCCTTCAATTTTAAGAAGATCACTTATAGCAGGATTACTTCTACTTCCATAAGACGCTGAACGAGAATGTCCTTTATGCTTCCTAAAAAATTAAGGCATTTCAATTCAAGTCAACTCTTTTATTACTTACTCATAATTGTTATTCAATACTTATTAGATTGATAAAGTACTTACGACCTAGGGGAGGTTTCACTTATCATTTCAAGTGCCTCCTCCACACGACTTAGACCCATACTTTCGTGAAAAAAGTGTGAACGGCAGAACCCTGGAAGATATTCTACTTCCAAAACTCTTCTACAATACTCCTTTGCATCTGGAGATTCGTCTAGCACAGCTTGCAAGTATGCTAAGGCTTTTTGACCTCCAACATGTTTCAAATATTGTATCAATGGATATAATAAGTCAGTTTCTTCAATGATATCCTTTAAAGTTGGTCTCCATCTTGATACGATTGGATCCGGCTGTTCTAAACTGTCTTTACGATCCAAAAAATTATCTAATAAAAAAGGTAACTTCGTTTGTTTGTGTTGAAGTTTATGGTTGGAGTTGGTATTTGCTTTGTCAGTTTCATCATGTCCTGCTTGAGATTCTAACTTCTGGCATTCTTCAGCTATTCTGGAATTGGTATTGCTTTCTTCTTGTAAATTTTCAGTTAAAATTGTGTCTTTCGGAAACTTAAAATCTGTCAAGTAAATACTTAATACTTCAGGTATTTTGTCTCGTCCTAGTTGTATCAAATTCCAACAAACACCATCGGACAGTACAGCGACACAAAGCTCCATCCACATTTTGCACTTTTGATCATCTTCAGAAACTACATGTTCCAAAACTTCCCTACACAATTTCCTCACCTTCAACTTTGTTCTTATACGTTTTCCTGGTGGAAAAATAAACTTTGCCCCTTCCAAACCTCCTGTATGCTTTGTGATTTTTATTAAATAGTCTAAAAGAAGTGGAAGGAGTTTATCCCTAAAGAACTTATCCAAGGAATTATCTGACGAAGTAAAAAACCTTCTGTTGGCCCTTTCTGCGAATAAAGTCAGTAATTTTTTCAATGCAAGCTTTAACTGCTTTCTAGTCTCATAAGGAGCCCAATGAGAGCTGATATAATAGTCGAACACTGTGGTACTAAACCGAGAAATAGAAGCATCTAATCTTGCATCAATCTTAAAATCGTCCACTTTTGGTAATTTAAACAACTGAGGTTTAAAAATGGCTGGACTTCCCTTCAAACTGTTTATTTTTTTGTGATCTTCGTCATTTCTTCTGCAATTTTTTTCTTGGCAGACTTTACAAGGCAAAGAGGCAGCGGTTTCCGTGAGGAACAGTTGTTCCTGAAGGGGATCAGTTGGGAGGGATCTGGATGACGCATTTGGTAAGAGTTCTGCCGAGGAAGACGCAACCAACGAAACTCTTCTGCTTACGTTTCGAAACACTCTTCGCAGCCTAGCTGAATACCAGTCTACATGGAGGATGGCACTGAACCCGCCTAGGAACGATACGATGATCACAGCTAAAAGCCATGGATATGTAAGAATAAGGACGAGAGAGACGGACAGGCCTCCAATAAATAGGAAATTTGATGAAACCCCAAGATCCATCGATGTAACCGAACACTGGAATTAAAATCAACCCTGTCATTTCTCTTAAAATGATTAAACCTTATTCCGGAAAGCGTTAGCCTGAATTCAATAATAAAATACTTACAAATTGATGCTTAAAGGATGGATCTCCACTAAAAATCTTCAGCTGACAAATAACCACAACCACATAATGTTATTTAGACCTAAAGAAGTCTTCAGAATGCAAACCACCAACCATCACGATGCTGATCTGGATTATTTTGTGAAATTACTGCCTGACACGCCTTCCATTTCTTCATGTTTCTTGACATGGATCCTCAGAAATAAGGGGATATTTCACTCTGTATTTGACATTTGTAAACCTATTGAAAGGACCTGGAAAAACACAAACAAATCGATTATAAAATCATGCATTTCTTCAATAAAAAAACAACAAAATAATAATAACAACAATAAAAGAACAAGCGCAGACGCTTACGCTTGCTTGTTAGTTTTAGGATTGTCCCATGTTCAGGACTTCAGCCTTCAGCGTCGTGAACGACAGTGAACGAAGCGTCGGACTAAAGAACGAAGCGTCCGCCGATTCCCCGATTAGTGAACGAAGCGTCGGACTAGTGAACGAAGCGTTTATTTTTCCTTAGCTCAAAAATGCAATTTATTCCACTTTTGACAAGAAATAATTCGGTGGATGTTGCTACTGTTTTATTTAATTTATAAAAAGTATTTTGAGACTTCCATTTTATTTTTTAAATTAAACTTTTACCAGAAAATAATAAAAAATAGAGAGAATTTTTCTCAAGATGTGTAGAATTGGCACTTTTTGAAAAAGCCCTCTAATTCAGGGTGGAGGTTGCCCCAAAAACGTAGAAATAAACCAAAGTTTTTTTTTACTTTTGCATTAAAAATTTTACTCGTTTTTAAAAAAAACGATGGATAGATCCAGACCCGATGGAAATGTACAGATATCCTAAATCCTCACCCATACGCCGCCTTCTTTAGTTAAGCCGCACCATCATTTACAAGATAAAAGGGGTATCTCTCCCGATGTTTAACATGATTCAAAATATCTTTCTTTTTTTCATGTATATATATATAAGCCGCGGCAAATGGGCGAGATTTTGGGATAGGTCATCATATTTACGGCTTCATTTATATCGCGCAGTCAGTCTATGAATGGGCTTCTTTGCTTGGGATCTGCTGAGCTTACAGATTTTGATTATAGCTGAGCATCTCGATGAGTAGCTTCAATTGGAAATTACATTACTTAATCCCAAAATAAAACCACACCCACTCAAGACCAAGTGATGGTTTTAGTTTTTAAGTATCGGAATCGGATGCAATTTCTAAATTACAGAAAGTTACAATATTGAAATTAATTCTGTGTCTCGGTCCATAGTGCGTTCTGCTATGGCCCATTTTTAGAATGCAATTTACTTCAATAGTGAAGCAAATCTTGTACCGCAATTTTATCATTTAGATTTATGAAACGTGGATCTGAAACGGTTAAATGTATTTTTTTAAGAGTTGCATGAAGGCAGGTCCTAAAAATAATATATCATGACTTTCATGCCAAGAAAGAATGCATGAAATCTCACTCGTATCGTTCATAAGAACAGAAAAAATCAGTAGAAAATTGAAAATATTTTATAATTTCAGATAGAAAACAATACTAAAGAAAATACATTTTTAATTCACAATTTAAATAAATATTGCTGTCATTTTATTACTTAAAGTACTTCCCAATGCCATTTAAAGTCAGCTAGTCAGCTAATAAATTAATTTTAACACTGCAAACAGTGTATTTTTTGCACTTCTCTATAGTAAGCGTGTTAGTATAATTGAAATATTTCCTTGAATAACATGTCACAAAACCATAAATTAAGTGTCATAAAATTTATTTATGCTTTTTGTTCTTACTTACTTACGTACACTACGGACTACGATTACGATTACGAATCATCAACCAATTCACGAAGATACCACTCATTTATGAGATTTGACCGACTCGACTACATGTTAACTTTTTAAAGACCAAGCGTTTGATTTCCATCGCATACATCGCACCTTTTGTGCCGTTAACGACTAGACCTCAAGTACTTATATTGATTCTATTGATTACTGCAATAATAAATTATAAATAATATATGGTATTATGACCTCCTCATATTATTCTCTAGTATTTCATCAATTACAAAGAATATCAATGCCTTTGTATTTTTGCCACAAACCTAAACGGTGGCATAAATATGTCGTGCACCTTTAATAAAGTCTTTATCATTTAAAAATTATGATACTGCATTTCTTTGGGCTGTTAAAAAAGTTGTTACATTTTAAGAACTTTGTTGATTTATACACAATTTATTGTATAGTAATAGGAATATATGATTCCACGTCTACTCCAGCTTAGTCTATGTAGTAATAAGTGTGAACACGTTGCTCCTTTTGTGTTCAACTTGATAAAGCAATTAATAAAACCTGCCAAACTCATTACATTCCCATTAAATCTCTTACTACTACTACTGTCACTGTCAAACTTGTGAAAATATCATCAATTTGATAGTTCATCAATTTGAAAAAATGCATGAGATTTTTTATGCCTTTTATTACACTAGCGGTGCCAGTCATTTCATTGTAGCCAAAAAAGACGGTTTATGAGGGCTTTCATAGGAATATGAAGTAACTTTTTTCGTTACTTTTTAGCGTACATTTGTGAACCTTTTTATATTATTTGATGAAAAGGTTTTGATATTTTAACAAATTTATAAGAACACTAGCCAAAGGCCCCGTGCCCATACACGGGTTCTAGCAAAAGATGATCATAAAACTTTTTAAACCCTCCAAAAATGTCAAAAACCAAAAGAAGTTAAAAAAAACTGGGATCCAACAAAAAG
>JAQFZX010000167.1:0-84111 GCA_034682405.1 Hydroisotoma schaefferi
AAAAAATTCGATTGAAATAATAATTCCCCACCCCGGTTTAATTCCCCATGGCAAATCGGAGTTTGAAAAAATAATTCTCCAAGGGAATTAAATCGGGAAATACGGTATATGAGAAATGAGACACCTAAATTTACATACGATGACATAATGTCCTGCCTTTAACCTTCAACGCAACGCAAACGCTCATGCTAAAAACTTCCCCAGTGATTACCACATAATACTTTACATAAAGTTAAATAAAACTTTTAAATTGCGTAATGCTATGCTATAACCTTGGATTTTAATTTTGCATGGAACATTCTTCAATAAATGCTCTTGCAAATTAGACAAAGTCACTCATCCACAGTTCCGGAGAAACTTTGTCCAAGGCTAGGATTCCTAGCTAATACCAACAAAGCAAGCATCTTTCGTACTTCCTCTTGGTTCTTTTTCTTCAACTGCCAGTACCGTACATCCTCGAAAGTTGCCTTTCAAAATAGTAGCCCCCCTAAATCACTATTAATAACCCCATTTAATCGCATGTTAAATTTGACCCTTAAAAAACTTATAAGCACCCCAGGCTCCTATTCAAGGACATACGGTGGTATGCCAATTTGCACCCCCTAACCTAACCACCCTCTACTCTAACCCTGCGTAATCCCCATATAAAAAGGATTCTTTCATAACCCCCTTCCCCCTCCACCTTTAGTCTCACCTTTCCCTACCAACCACCTCTATCCATTCTTGTCCTAAAAAAGTCATAGAGTTTCCTCGGTCGGAGGGGGCCAACCCCTCTTGCTCCTGTAGTTTTGTAAGTAAATGGTAAAGTGTGCCTGGGCGCAGCCTTCTTCTCTTTCCAAAAAGAAACCAACGCTCTTTTTTTTATAAATTACATAATCATCCATTCTTCTTCACCTCCGACAACTAGTGTGGACTGTGGACTGTCAGCCATTTCTTGTCGAAGTTTTGATTCCGTTTTTGATAACAATTTTACCAGATTTTGACTTTTTGATCAAACAAAATAAAAGAAGGGATCAAGATGAGTAAGAAACCGTTTAATTTCGTGGAGTTTGTCTCAGGAATGAGCAATGTGCATGATATCGACGAGTTTTGCACAAACCCTATCATGCGAAAGGATTCTCCTTATTTTAAGGCTCTGTGGTATGTAAATCATGGTTATTTCAAAATATAATATGTCATCTGTAGTTGTTTGTCGCTTGTCAGGAGTCAGGAGAGAGTGGGTTGGTTTTGTTTTGATTTTTATTAATTTTTAGTTTGCTTGTTTTTTTGACAGTATCGAATTTGAGAAATCGTTGCCTTTTGTGCCATATTCAAAACCAAATGCACAGCCACCGAGTCAGATGCATGGAGGAACTAGGAACCGAGCCAACGACGACGGAACTGGTGGGTTATCTCTTCTACTGGGAGGATCTAACGCAGCTTCGTACGACCCGGAAATGCCAGGGTTGATGCGGACAATGACATCGTCTACGTCTCGAACTCGGCCGGTATTATCTTCGTCTTCTGTCGCATCCACTTCCTCGACTGCTGCTGCATCTACTTCCTCTGCTGCTGGATCAACTTCGTCTTCTGCAGCTGTGCCATCAATTTATTCGGCTGTGACTGCGTCGACTTCTTCGGCGGCTGCATCAAGATTGCCTTCGGTGGCTGTATCAACATTGCCTTCGGCGGGTGCAGCAACATTGTATTCGGGGGCTGCATCAACATTGCCGTCGGCGGCTGCTTCAACATTCCCTTCGGTGGCTGCACCAACATTGTATTCGGTGAGTGCATCAACATGGACTTCGGTGGCTGCACCAACTTTGTATTTGGGGGCTGCATCAAGGTCGTCTTCTGCAGTTGCATCAAGGTCGTATTCTTCGGCTGCTGTCTCAAGGTCGTCTCCTGCAGGTTCATCAAGGTCGTCTTCTGCAGCTGCATCAAGGTCTTCTGCTGCGGCTGCAGCTCGCAGGGCTGAGGCTTGCAAACATTGCAAGAAGGTTTATGCTACGGCGAAGGACAAGATCGCCCATAGGGGACTTAAGGGAACGCATCCTTGTCACATCTGCCCGGATGTTGAATTTGGATGTGATGAGGCTTTTGCAATGCATATTTACGAGGTCCATGGACAATATCTTCGAAGTAAACAGGCCCCTACTTGCGAGCTCTGTAATAAGACGATGAATTCACGAAATGGGCTAGTCATGCATTATTTGACTCATATTACTACTCGATCATATGAATGCGAATTTTGCATTAAAGTTGGAAGCGCTTTCAAGGTTAAGACTAGGCGAGCTTTAATCAATCACTTGGAGAAAACTCATCGTCATCAGTTGTAAAGGTGACCTTTAGACAGTTGGAGGAATGTATTTAAGATTGTTGGTGTTAAAAAGTCGTATATAGACAAACTACCTAGTTTTATAGATTGGCTCTTTGCCTACAGAAATACTCAACTCAACAACATGCATTTCTAAATACTTCGGGAGGAAATTTTTAATTTATACGGAATTTTAAGTAATTTTCATTAGTCAGGCTCATTTAAAGTATATAGAGCCAGTAAATTCAGTATTTAAATAGTCGTAGATGGATTGGAAAATGTTCACTTTTGGTGCTTAATATCTAATGTGTATGTATTAGAAAAAATAGTACGGATCCTTATTCAGAGTCACTTTTTAGCTCATTTAATCGAGTTTTTATTTGGTTTGATTTGATGTATTGTTTTATTTTATTATCTAATTTATCCTTCTAATTTGGTTTTATGTATTGCTTTGTTGTGTATTTATCAATGCATTCCCTTGTTTTACGTATTTGTGGATCTATGCATGCATGTATTCGGATTTAAATGAATTAAAGGTTATTGAAAAAAGTTTCGATTTCCATTTATTTCCTTCAATACAATCATTAACTTTAACTGCGTCCTAACAAGTATTTAGTTGGGTAATTAATGCTTTGATGGTCTCCTACATTAAAATAATCTCTAATTTATTTAGAAGCCTCTATGTCAACTTAAGAATGGCATATTGCAACTTCAACTTTCAACATTAAGTTTATCATTTCCTACTGGCAACTGGCATGGCACACATCATAGTAATACCATAGACCTCTATAGTCATCTAAGTAATAATGAAAATAGTATATTTTACAAAGTACGATTCCTATTTGGATGAAATACGACCGGGTAAAAGGAATCAAGAATAGCCCTTAATTAATTAGGATTTTGACACCTATCATGCATCAAAAACTCGGTGTCGGCTGGCTGACGTGATGAATTGGACAATGAGAATGAGAAGCAATCAATTATCAAAGTGTCAAGTTCATTATTACAAGTTCACACCTTAACATCACTCCTACTGCTTTCCACTCATGCTGATGCTGACTAAATCTGACTGCTGCATAAAGGCATCATTGATCGCTTTGCCTGCTTATCTTGAGCACAGCAGACCTATTCCCTGAAAGTAAATTGCTCCACAGCGTTGTTGGGAAAGTCTTGATGACATGAGGCAACATTAAGGTGGCTACAGAGTTAGATCCTGGGTGACGAGATTCTATTGTCATTGTATGTAAGCGTTGTAGTAAAAAACAAAATTTTGGTTTAGTTATATAGAGTATGAAGAAATTTAAATATTCATATTCATATTGAACATTCTTGCTCATTGAAGGAAGTCATTATTTCATGGCTTAATCGAATTATAATTATGACAGTTTTTCATTACTATCCTTCAATCATTCCAGGAGAATCAGCTATAACTATTGAGCTTTAGGTTTAAACCTCCAGCATTTATAATCCCCTACTCACCCTCTTAAATTAGCGAGGATATTTCCGGAGTTGAAAGTTGTTAAACGTAATTTTTTCCATAAGTACTAACTACACGTACATTTCAATACAATAACGGCTCTAATGATGATAAACCTTTACAGATTCAGCCTCTCGAGCTTGTAATTATACCTTCTAAAGCAGTTTAAAAATCAAAATTCTAGTATCATAATTCATAATTGGATGACTACAGTTATTTTCACCCAAGTGCAACTGCATAAGCCTAATTACTCCGGGTTATCAGATTAATCCAACATTTTATAATTATCATGAAAGTGATACGAGGAAACTGAAATCGAAATCCTTACTTCTAAGTTGGTCTTAATCTTTCAGCATTTCTTCTAACAATTTCACTTTATTCTTGTAGGGAAATCTAATAAGTATATGTAGTTAGATTAGGTGTTATAAATAATCATTCATCTGTCTAGTCAATCAAAAATCCATCCCCTTGATGAATCCCTTGTAATACAATATGTGATACACTTCCACCCTACAATGCCGGTTCTAGTATCGAGTTCTTCCTAATCCTGGAGAAAAAACGCCGCTCTGCTGCTAAGGTGGTTGGTGTGGTGTGTAAATGTAATGTGTAATGTAGTTTTTTTAGTTTTTGAAGTGAAATGGCAGGTTATCAGTATTCACCTTAGGTATTAAATACACCGAAACAATGGAAAAGGGTCAGGTGTCAGTTGAATGTAATGGGGCTCTATTACCAGCAGAAGTTTGGAAAAAACGAATTAATTAGAGGGTACTCACTCTCTAACTACCATCGTTCGGATGAGGATCGCTTGATCGTAATGCGCTTTGAAGGAAGATACGAACATGCTTAAGTTTTTATTTTCTTTAAAAAAGAATGATTTTTCAGAGTTTAAAAACTATTCAGCCGGCCATCTAACATGAAACATGGAAGAAATACGAACGCTGACGTTACATATTCTGATCCTCAATACTACTACTGGGGGAAAAGTTCGATAACCAAACCCACGCATGCATGATCATCGCTTCGCCGGTACTCTCTTTTACCAGTTAAAGAAGCATATTTTTCAGGCATTCAATAGCCAACAATGACTCTCACCTTTGGCTTTACGGTAAATACTTATTTATCGTGAATGATGTATAGTGTAATTCAATTTCTTCGGAACGAACCTCCTTGTAATCATTATCCGCTGAATGTGTGTGTAGTATTTTATTATGAGAAACAAAAGATTACCTTACTAGCTACGCGATGATCAGAAGAACGAAGTAGTAGTAAAAAATCGCACGAAATGCCCTTCGTGCTCAGGAGGCAGGTTGGCGTAGTTGACTTCTCATGATAGAGCCAAGTTCACCCTTTCTTCGGCAAGCCTTTTTGCTTATCTTTATTACATTTATTGCTTATTTTATTCATATTTGCAGAGAGGTAAAAGAAGCTAAGAACCCGAGAGTTGGCTATTTCTACTTATTAGTGCGCGGCGTTACTCCCACCGTGCCAAGCAGAACTTGCTATAATACCTATTTCATTAGTTGTATGTATTATTATTGTGTATTAGTTCTGGTTAAATGAAATGATATTATGATGGTGGCTGGTAGGCGAGTAAATATTTATTATTATTTATGTTATTGCAATTTCATTGGTAATCTTGGTTTGATATGCGTGTTAGTTGCAAACATGTTCACGCTATTAGTAAAAACCATAAGGGGACTAGGACGTGATCAAACATTTGCTTTCTGCATGTCAAACATTACATATGAAACTATATTAAACTACAAACTACTGTCTATCTACTTTTAGTAGACGTTTACTCTTATAACCACAATTCGCATTCGTAGATATACCGTATTTTTAGTTTTAATTCACCTGAGGAACTATTGTCTACTGTAGAAGGGAATTTTTAAAAAAAAGGTTAACTTCTGACAGTACGATAGGGTGAATTTAGATTTTTAACATGTAAAGGTAGAAAGAATTATTTAGAGGGGAATTAAAACTATAAATAAATGGTAAACTCTTGCATAGGACCAGGTTAATGTAATGAGCCAATTGCTCTGAAAATATTTGCATATTTTGACACAGAACATGAAGGCCGTAGGGGGTTCAGTACATTTTTCAACCCCCATTTCTATATATTCTATTTCATTATTTACGTACATATCAGATTCCGTGTCAGATTCATTTGGATTGGTTCATGCTTTTGAATCATGATTAGGGCTGATTCTAACTTAATTTTTTAATAAAAGCTTATGGTACTTGGTTTTGGGTAGCGTTAAAATCTCTATGCTACCTTCATGACTTTTTAGTTATTTTTCTCATAATGCTGTGTACTATATTGACTACAAAAAGGATTATGGCCTGAGCCAACCCCTTCATCGATCCAATCGAGAATCAAGAGCTCACGAAATTGCTCTTTAGAGCAGCTAAAAGCTTTTGTGACAACCAAATAAGGTATCTCAACTCAACGACGACTAGTCGTGGCTCTTTTATTACCACCTAAATACTTGTTTTACTTGTGTATTATTTAAACCAGCTTGTTTGGAAGGTGAAGAAAGAAAAAGAGTTATTCGCCTTGTTACAGTAATAATCCAGCTAACTAATTGTAAGTGGCATATAAGTTAAATGGTACGTAAGACATAAGAACTGGTTGGATTTGAGTGCTGACAATTGCGATTGGATTTGGGCTGGACTTGTGCTTTTTTACAAAATCTTTTATGATTATTGCCATTACCTGTGGCTTAAAATGTACTTATCCTTTCCTTATATCCTCTACTTAAATGGTAAAAGCTCTCCCAGTCGGTGGTAGTGATAGTTTTTATTTCTACATGAGTCAATGTATGGTATTAAGAATGCTGCTAGTTATAAAAATGGATCTACTTTGCTTGATAAAAACGGATCTACTTTGCTTTATAAAAACATACTTACCTGTGTATTATAACGGCAATATGCCGGCTATTAACCATTATCTTTGTACGTATTTGGAAGCGATGATGTGTGTGATAAGAGGCTTACAAAGGTTATTTAGTTTCGAAACGGAGATTTTTAAAACTTATTCAGCATTAAGCATGATTATGATTATATTTATTAATCCAATTGAAATAAGAAGATGCTTTGTAATTCAATGCTATTTAAAATTTAAAAATAAAAGGTGTCGTGAAATTAAAAAATTTAAAACGAAAAAAATTAATTTTGTTGAATTCACACTCGCATAAACCATTATCTACAGTGTTTTAGCCAGTTTTAGTAGAGAAAGAAGAAAAATTTGTATGCTAAACTGTTCAAAACTTCTAAGTCAATTATGAGGACTAACAAAATCATAATTTCCATTATGATTCCACTATGATTTGTTTTGTCATTCTTCAGTGACATTCGACCTCTGGTTCATAAACCAGTCTTGTAAGTCTTGCTATTGTGCGTCGAAATAAAATACTGAAATAACAGTGATCTGTTGTTTCAACACGTTTCTGCAAATTATGAATACTATAAAAACTTTGCTTGAAGCCCAATCTGAAGGAATGCGGATTTGATTTTACAACCGGTATATGCTTTATGCACATACTTCGGTCTAAACTACAAAATGGTCTTCTCAATTACACCAACTGTTCCTTATCATATTCCCACAGATTTAGATCATATTCCTTGCATATATTTTTCTAAATCCAAATAAAGATGATCCTCTTTATGCAAACATGAAAGTCTTCAATTTAACAATGCCGTATAATTCAAAGCAGAGAAAACCCTTACATTAGCATTTTATCATGCATAACAACAATTCTTTCTTTCTACGAACGAAGTACCTCTGGCTCATGGCTCATGCATCCATCTAGATTAGATTAATTCCCTTTGCCGGTATTAAAATTACAGTAATTAAATGTTTTATTGTGTTTTGAATACATCCGATGATTTTTACAATCCAGGTGCTGATTTACATAATACAATTATAATATAATACGGAAGATTTGCCATCTCCAAAAAAACCCCATCATATGAAACTAAGACGGTTATCTTCCCAATCTTATGGGCAGAAGAAGAGTAGAAGAAGAACGAGTAATTTTTGCCTTTGTAATTTGGCCATTAATATGCAAAGAGCTCCGTGTAGCCGCTTCTTCATGTGTCATTTTAATCTCTCTGCGGTAACTTGAGTACCTGCAAATTACCCTCTTCCAGCTCATTATTGCATTAGCCAAGTCGTGGATCGTTTCTCAAGTATTTGTTATTTATAATTAGGAGATATTCCTCTTTTCTAGAGGGGGTAATAAATTTTACAGGTAATAATCCCCCTATATGTTTAACAGGGTTTGGAATACAAATGTTATGACCGTTTAGACGGGCATTGCCGCAGAATCCTTTCTATCTAGTTTAATTTAACATTTCTATCACTATCACTAGATGAAAGGGATGATAGAAAGATTTTAAAGGTATGTTCGATGGCCAATAAGTGAGCAATGAGAGAATCAAAGCCAATTTAAAACAGGAACGTAGTAGATTACCTCCTGTGTACCTGAGATTTCTAGGAATAATTCGCGATTGGATTACCATAGTCATTAAGTTGTATTGTGTGGGGTAAGATTGGCTATGTATTTATATGTAGTGCTCGATCTCTATATATCCCTTTTTAAATAGTACATTCCAGCTCCAAAGTAGCATTTAGTGTTGAGTAATTGTTAGTTCAAGAATGTGTGTCTTCTGGAGATGTGCTCAGGTGTTCATCCAAATCCAATCGCTGAAATGCAAAGGTGTTGGTCGGCTTTCTTTGACTTTCTGTTAATTTTATGGCACCCTTCTTGTATCATCTATCTTCTATTTTTCCAAATAACGTTCCCCGTCAAGATAAATCCAGTAGTAGTAGTACTATGGTGTAGTTCAGGGCATAAACAACTATTGTTTGATGACCCAACCTGTTATCCATCCAGCCAAGGTAGGTAGGCAAAGACTGTAGACATGACCATCTTGAAACTAAGATTGAGAATTTAACTAACTCCTGCTTTTGAATGTTTTCAAGATCTTTGCTTTATAGCCTATGTTATGTTGGTATTTCGTTACCGATAATATGTTATTAACCGACTGTTGTACACTCCGAAGTTGGAGTTCCTCCTGATATTTACCTAGACTATATTACATCTTATAAAATGGCCCTTGGGACGGCCTACTTGTTCTGCCGGCTTTTTATAACAATTGAAGAAGCATAGTAGTTAATGCAAGAATACTATTACCGCAACCACCACGAATTTTACTTTACTTTGGAGTTTGGACGTTGTTGGCTAGGTTAGCCGAATCTTTTCCTAGTATTTTAAATGTTCAGGGTGTAAAACCTGTTTTGTAAAAACTCCGGTGTTAAATGTGCAGCAGCTATTAAAAAAGCTCAGGATTCAGAAAGGTCTAGGTCTTGCAAAGTAGTAAAAGTACAATGGTTCAGGAGTAATACTGAAGATTTTTCACCCTGTGGATGATAAATATTTGGAAAATGACTGAGTGTGTTTCTCCCAAGTGGATTCTTTAAAAGGCCGTATCTATTAGCCTAGCGATATTAGGGCCCAACCTCCTTGTCATCTTTTCTTAAATGATCCATTTCTTAAATACGCCCAGTTATACATAAAGTCTTCTGTAAGTAAACTCACCGCCTTACCTAATTCCAAGCCTCGAGCTCTGCATTCTGCATTGCATTGTTTGTTGTAATGAAATAACACTGAAGTATTTTCCATAAATAAAAAAAAGAAGGTTGATCTTTCAGTCAAGTTGGCTAGATTGGTCGCTCGCTATGATTAAGCCTTGTGTAGTGTTATATATGTTATCATTTACATTCCTTACGATTGCCGTACTCTAATTTTAATATTTTTGCTTTGCTAAAGTCAGCCAATAATAGAAACGATTGAATTGGGATAATGTCCGGTTTCTCTCAATCTCCCAACTGAATTTTTCAATCTTAGGTTCTTTCCTGGCCTAAAAAGTTAGATTTGATTGAAATTAAATTGCAGGTTTATCAATAAAGCTTTCTAGTACTAGGCTTTTACAGTAAATTATCAAATTATTCAGGGATTACGCATGGAAAAAGTCAACCATAAAACTTCTTAATTTAATACCAATAATTCCATCCAACTCCAACCAGTCTTGCTTTAGGTTCGTGATACTTGAATAGAATTCAATGACTTTCAACAACCTACACCAACCAACCTCCCTTTCTAAGGATGCGGAGAGCGATGCTGTTGCTGCTATTACAAAAAATACAAAGCAGTCAAGCCGACACCAGATTTTAAGTGGACCTTAAGAAAAACTAATCGGTTAAAATTCTTTAATTCAAATACATACAATACAATAAATAAGAGTTCCAGCCAGCAGCATAGAGCTCCTTGCCTCAAAATCATATCAGTCCCACTATGCGTCCCTCGGTTATTTCTTCCACAACATAAACAGTCCTTAATCCCTATAATTTAGAGAAGAAAGCAAGGTTCACTTCAACTTGGTTTACCTTGCCTTTTCTTCACAGCAATTCTTCTTTAATTATTATTACAGACTCTGCTATTCAGTAGGTACTATAATTACCACGTAAAATTCGGCGTTCAATGATTATTGGATGGTCAGCCACCTCTTCGCTTATTTGTACACAGTGAACGACTAATTTTAAGCTAGGTGTAGTAATAAATGTAAGTTAAGCTTTGTAGGAAATATTATTGGTCTTAAATCCCTATCTTTTAAATAGTTTTGATATGAATGCAAGATACAATTTCGAATACCAGAGTAAATTCATTTGTATTACAGTACGTATCATCTTTTTCCGAAAGTGACCTCGTCTAAATAAATATAATAGCACTTCTAATACTTTGTGTCTGAATAAGACGATAAATAAGAATAAGAAAGCTGTGATAGAGTATGGTCTAGGTTACTGTAAAAACTTGAAATCACCGAGTCAAATTCCTACTCATTTATTGACCGCTGTGCTGTAGTACATTTGGGAAAATCAGTTTGACAGCTCCAGTCCATCTGCCTGCATAATAAAAATAAATAGCAGTGCATAATAACATGTAATGATGGTCTCCGTGTCAGACAGCATGGCTCCAGAAAAAAAATCTCCAGTGAACTTCAGCAGAACAAGAACAAATGCATAACGTCGTCCTTCTATCTGCATCCGTCCGTCTACAGACGTCAATCCACCAAGAGGGAATACAAATAGTCAAAATTACAGACAATGTCAAAGGGCAAGAGGAAGCATGAAGCGAGTAAATTTCCCAATGCTAACAATAATCCAGCATTCCCAAAGGGTTAGCTAATATTATTCTAACATCTATTTTTTATAAGTACCTTTAACATTATAGTGGAGACTGGAGAGAGAAGAATTCCTATTTAGCAGTATGGGCAAGGTACAAAATATTACATGACGACCAAGCCAAGCGAACCTTACTCTTGTCCTTTTATTGTACACAGTTCAATCGATTCTGTCACTCACCTTGACTGTGTAGCGCAGTGTTGTATCGTATGGGTACATATTTAGGAAAAATATTTCTACGCGAAGGGTTAGTCAGTTAAATAAAAGATATTGGATTAGAAAACGATACGTAAACTTAACATAGCACTGCTGTAGTTCTCAAGTGTCAGTAGTAAGTTTTGGAAACCCGTGTTATATACATGACGTATGAATTTTTATTAAATTTGTGTATAGTTGTACTGTACTCACTACAGAAGTAATTCTACGAAATGGTTAAGAAAAGTCGTAGAATGTCGAATATAAGTTGCTCATATTTTGTTTGTTTGTTGAATAGTTGAATGAGATTGTACAAACGTTACATGGATGTAGGTTTGTTAGCTTTTTGTAATAATGCTCCGTGTGTCAATCACTTTAGGCAGGAGGGATTCCATGTCTACTCGATTATGATACAAAGATGAAGAGTTGCCTTATGGAGTAGTTTTACTCCTATTGACTATACAACTTGACTGATATTATGTAAGTTGGAGTCGTAGGAGGAGGTATTGAGCGTATGATTAAAAGGTCATTGTGGATGTCACACAGGTGTGAATGTGTTTGTTGGGGGGTTCTCTCTTCTCACTCAATTAGGCTATTCTAAATCTTGACATTTTTTCCTTCATCCATGCTGCGACTGAGACACACTTTTCTTCATTGTCAAATCCCCCTTCATTTCATGCACCTTTTCAGTTTATAACTGTGTATACCCTTCATAAGTACTTTACCGTGTTACAGCTTTCAACATATTATGTTTTTAAATCCATTTAGTTACTTTCTCCTTCCTGGTTTCCTTCTTGGGCTTGCTTTTATCTACGGAGATATCTGTATTTTATGAATTAGTACTAGATAACGTAGAGGTATCTATGAATTTGAAACGTGTTTATGAATGAAAATTAATATTTGCTTGAACCTGAAACTTGTCGTCAATCGAATACTGATCGAGTAGATTCGTTTTTTGACAGGTACTAATCAACCGGGGTATTATTATAATGATAACAATGCTGTATTAGTTGCAATGAAAAGTTAAAGAAATTCAGTTGAATGAAGTTTGTGGACGAAATTCATAAAATTGAATCAACAATGGAGCGTACTACTATTGCTAAATTGGTTATTAAGGCTTGCGTAGCAAAGCCTTTATGTGAATGCTTTGTCTGTCCGTCTGTACGTCCGTCCGTCTGTCCGAGCGATAACTTTCGAACCGTTAAACTTTTTCGAGTTCCGCTTTCAAATAGTTGTCACTTAGCTACAACTAAGGTTAAGTTCGAAGATGGACCTTGTGGGCCACACCCCTCAAGGTTAACGGTCACAGGTCACCAAAAGTTTAAATAGCAACCCCTGTCAAGTTTGGTATCGTTTGAAAGGTATTAACTAGGAAATTTGAAAACAGGTGTCGGAATTGTTCTGCGACCCTCAGGTCAAAGGTTATGACCTTGCGAAGGTCAAATGGGGCAAGTTGACACTCTAATACCAAATGGTACTTACAACCGTGACAACTTCAGCAGACCCTATTTAGGCACCCCCACTGACCTTGGTCTAACGTTATGACCTTGCGAAGGTCAAATGGGGCAAGGTGACACTCTACTACCAAGTGGTACCCACAAACTTCGACAACTTAATACAACCTCAACAATTTCTCACAGTGCCCCAACACCCAGAATGTCTCACAATGCCCCAAACACCCCAAATGTCTCCACTTGCCCCCAAAATCACAAAATGTATCAACGTGCCCCCCCCCCTAAATTTCTCCAAGTGCCCCCAACATCCCAAAATGTCTCAACTTGTCCACCCAAATGTCTCCAAGTGCCCCCCCAAATGTCTCCACTTGCCCCCAATAACCCAAATGTCTCCACTTGCCCCGAGAATCCTAAAATGTCCCAACTTGCCCCCAATACCCCAAATGTCTCCAAGTACCCCCAACATCCCAAAATGTCTCAACTTGCTTCCAATACCCCACGCAAGCCTTCGTTACGCCCGTTTACAACGGTTTATTATAATTACAATTGTTACGCTACTAGAGATATATCTTGTTGGAAAAAGTGGTCATTGCATTGAATTGGTGAGCGAAGTGGTGGGGCTGAAGCTGAGGTATCATTATTAGCATTGCATACCACAGGATAGACATACGACATACCACGCTTGATAGACATCTGACTTTCATTCATTTATTATTTGTTAGCAAAAAATAGAATTCCATCTGCAAGACAGTGATCTCCATTTCATTCACATCCCAAGGTTAAATAAATGTATGCAACAAGAACGGATTGTGGATACCTTTGATTATATTTCATGTTCATTCATTTACACACTCTACAGGCCTCCTTGATCTCAGAGTGATCTTAACGATTAATACAGGACAGCCTCCACACACCCAGATAAATCGTTTTTCAATTCAATCAACTCAATATACACTCAGAACAAAACACAGACATTTTTGTAACAATCAATACCTATTGATAAACAGTATTAAAATATTGTTCATGTTGGAAATGAATAAACATTCTTTTAAGAAAGGCTGAAGAGTATTGTTGAGTAGTCATTTGCTTACATTTTACAATCTTTGCAAAATAGACGTATTCTTATAAAATACTTATCGTATTTGAAATTTCAATTTGAACTGGCTTACATTTCCCTAAATCAGCATGGAAAGGTATAGTGATGATAGCCTTGCTTCTGCTCTGCCCTAAACGACAGATATGATAACCTTAGTAACGATAGTGAAAAAAACTAAAACAAACGTGTGCAAAGTTGAAAAGTATTATTCCAATTTTTTTATGCATCTACATTTTGTTAGAAGATTCGATCTAAATCTGAAGTAAGGCTGGGCTTCTTGCTTCTAATACCGAAATATTTTGCGATGGCAGAGTCTAAACTATCCATCTACGGTTTCAACGTCTTGTGGACAGTGATCTTAATAGTAATTAGCAAAATAAATTAAGGTTCATTCACTAATACTATCTTGATAATTTTCCGAAAATACTTTCCCTGTTTGTAACAATGTAGCTGGGGGATTTCATATTCTATGGGGGCATTATCCCGTTCATTGCAGCGTGTTTAGCCGGAGTTCTTACAAACCAGCTATTTTTATCCCCTGCACTCGAAGGCCTGCTTGTAATACCAATGACCTATTTTCTGCTGTTCGGACTATTCTACTTTCGACTTGAGGCAATGTTTTGGAAACGCTTATTTACACGAAGCAGTTTCAAGGGTATTCTTATGGTAAAGCAGACGGTTTCTCTCGTTCGTCTCTAAAAGTCTTCAATAAAAACTTAGCAATGACCTTTTTCGTACAAACTATAGGTTCGTGATAGTGTCAATGTCCTGATGGCGCTTTACTATCTATCCGCCCTGTTTAGCCACATGGAGTTAATAGCCAACGACGGAGGTTTCAAGCAGATGCAACTTAGCGAAGGACTTCCCTACCTCGCTGTAAAACCTTTGGTAAACTATGGGGTACTTGATGAGACATGGATGGACTACTTTGCCAACCCTTCCAATATAGATCCACCCTCTCTGACCGAGGGGACAGAGAACAATCGTGTGGACAGCTCAATTTCCTACTTTGAGAAAGTGTTCTTAACAGTTATGAAGCAACTTGGGCTTCTTGAACTCACCAATACTCAGAAAGTGTTTAAAACAAAGCTGATTCAACACCAGAATAAGTTCATTCATGGGGCCGAGTTCATGCTTATTATTGCAGTTATAACAGCCTCCGTAACCAAGTTGATTTACTTCAGCACGCTGTATGCTTACATGAGAGCTATGGATATATTCGTCAGCATGGAAAACGATGACGATGTCGTGAAAATTGAGGAAAACTATGAACACGAACGTGGTATGCTCTTTGTCCCTTTTTTACGATTTCCAATTTTAGACTCAAAACTGCATAAATGGTACATACAATGCAATGTTGCAGAAAATATCAAAGGTCAAATCTGTTGCAGCAACTCGAATCATGCCTTGGGCAAAAGTGCCAATGGGAATTAAACGAGGACTCGCGGAGGAGGCAATCACTGCAGTTGTAGCAGAGAGGGACGACGATATTGAAAGGGATAAATAAATTAGTACAACTATCAATTTACATCTTGTATCGATTAATATATATGATTGCATTTTCATAAAACAAACCAGCCCCACCGAACTAAAAAAGTACGTAATAAACAGTCAAGCTTTTATATGCATGTAATACTATGATAAAGAGAAATAAAGACGATCAAAGAGAATGTGATCATAATACTTGAGCGTTGAGTATCTTTTGACTTCGAGAGTTTCCAGGAGAAAGGCATTACTTAAGATTTATTATACTCTCGTCCGTAAGTTTATTTCTGTAAGATTTAATATTAGTCTAGATGTAAAAGCTCATTCCACAAAGTACTTGTGACAACCTATCCTCGGAAATAATAAACTGCTCGCGTGCAAACCATTAAATCCCATAATCATAATCATCCAAAAAAAAACGTCAACTTTCAACCACATTGTCCTCTTCTTTTTCCACCCATTTTTTACAGCCGGCTGAATGAAACAGTGCAATGCTGTCTTTTCTACATCAACCGACGTCCTTTAGCTCTTGAAAAATACAAATGGCTAAAACTATTAGATAAATTACACCATTAAACTACATTACAACACGGACAAGGAACAATAAGCAATGCTGTGTGTAGTAATCGTCGTACCATAATAACACTACTAAATAGTAAAAAGTAAGTAATAGTAATAGCAGTAAACTCTTGGAACGAGCTAGTCGAGTCGCAGTTCATTTTGCACGGACATTAGTATAAATCACCAAACCCACTTTATTCTATTACTTCGTGTAATAATTTTAGTGTCCCCGCATGGACATTTAAAATATGGGATTTCTTCACTCTCCTTAGCAAGCTTTTTAGCTTTTCCACCCATTTTGCATCATAATGGCAGCAACACAGGACCACTAACGGCTTCTTTTTGTCTTGATTTTGAAGAATTTCCAAAGTTCTGTGCCACCATCCTAGCCTTTATACTATAACACTGCTTTTTATGACTGCTGAAGGAACATTAAGGTGTACAAAAGAAGGGCTTGGCCGTTTTAACCAAGTGGGTAATAGCATTATCCTTGATAAATATGTTTTCAGCAGCATTAATATTTATACCTTGGGGGACATTTATCGTAAGTTTATTTTCTTTAAATTTTTTACAAGAGTAGTTACCGAAAATATAATCGTGTTTATTTGCGGTTTGGTCTAGAAATCTGCCGTATTCTTGGAGATGGCATTTTGTATAAGTTACAACTGGCCACGTAAAGATGTATTTCTATTACAGTGACAGTATATCTAAGTCTGATTTCTCCAGATATTGATACTGTGCTTGGAATTATTACGTCGAGGACGTTTTCATGAAGAGTGAATTACTCAAATGGGCGTTCATTTCAGAAGGGATTGATGTTTCTGTTGATTTATGGTCCAAAACGTATTGACCATTTGTATTATAGAGAAAGTGGGTTGAGTATGAACTTTTATTTTCTGTGATATCAATCACAAAGCACTATTACTACTACTGCACTTTGTACCTAATGATTGACTTCACGAGCGTCGTACGTCCACGAACCTGTTCATTTGCCACTTACAACTTCAATTTAAAACCACTGTAAAAATTTGCAGATACATGAAATTTCAAACTGAGTTTGCTTATATTATCCAGTCCGCTACACTTAAAATGTAATTGTGTTTTTAAAATTACTATCTACCAAAGCGAAACATGTTGAATAGGCATGGCCTTAAGAAAGCCCTGGAGAGTTCGGTTCGTAAGGGGACATTTTTTCCTAGCCCAACTATGACATTGCTTTGTAATTCTATGCTCCAGCAAAACCTCACCCCTTCGACCTAATAGACCACAATTATGAAAATCCATCTGTCAGACTGGTCACGGACCACTGAAACCTTTACATGTGATGGACTAGCTGCTTGCTACTGATAGACTCGCAAAGCAACTCTGCCTCCGAATCAAAGAGTCAGTTGGCTTGTACAACTTCAACTTATGAATCGGTTACATTAAGTATTTAGTTAGATGAAATAATAAGAGCCTCATGAGCAAACGAAGAAAAAACTCCAGGGCAAATGCCACACACAGAATAGTACATTAATGTGAGGCTGTCTGGGGTTAGTTACGCGTACAAAGGAAGGAGGATATGAAGCCATAATTTGCTTGCAAGCAGCTAAGGCAATGAAATAATCAAAGTTTAGCAATGAAAAATGGGATTTTAATTCAGTAGCCTGTACGAAGGGATACAAGGAAGGAGTGAGAGTTGAAAACATAAATATTTATGCATTCGGCTGGACCCCTTTGATTCCTTTTGAATAGACCGGATTCGTCGACGACCAAATTATGAGGATGATGAAGCAAATAGGGTGATAGATCAATGTTCACCGAAGTGGGCACATCGAACTTTTTATCTCCCTGATCCCTTCCTTCCGACTTTTGATTATGTGATGTGTGAACTGTGAACAATTCATTTTAAAGGGTTGCAGTTCTACTTCAACTAGAGCTTAGCAGGAATGCATAGTGCATGCTTAGTAGTGTATTTTCTGTATTCAATAGCTTTCCACTTAAAAAATATACCCTTAAAGATAAAATCTATGTTTCCAAAACAGTTAGAACTAATATCATGTTACAAGATGAAAAGTCATAAAAATAATAATATTTCCAAAAGCTTGAACTCTTTTTAGATGTCCTTATTTTCAATTTTAACACATTCATCTTAGCTGTGCAACATGCTTTCAACCTGAGAAAAGTACAGTTTATCATCCTTAATGTTAATAAAATCAAGCTTGCTTCCGTTTTTTTTTCAAAAAATCATACCGCAGACCAAAATAAATTGTGTCAATTTTGACCGTGTGATTATCCCACCTCAAAAGAAATCAGTTAAAGTCCAACCAGCCCAATAATACCTCACCAAGTTTCTCCTAGACTTGCAGAGATAGGGATAAGATGTTTACGTATCATTAGAAGCAAGCAGACAATCCAAAATGTGAATGACACGACTATTAAACCAGAGGGGAGGAATGGGCAATGCTAATATTTAGAAGGGGATTTATGCATTGCAAATTGCTAAACCGAAATAATGACACTTGATATGATTTCTTGAGATGTGTTGCAAAGCAATTTAAATATCTGAATAAGAAATAACAGCATCCATTCTGCATACTATCGTTGTTGACTAGTTCTTCTGGCTTATCTTTACATCCAATTTCTTGAAACTGACTGAGTTATGCTGCTTTATTCACGATCCTGTCATTACCGTTGTTGATACACTCTCTTGTACGAGTTTAGAATGGACTAAACCACGAAGTGTCAGTAAAAATTTGGCATGCACAGTCAGATCCTGATTTCCATAGAAAATGATACGCAGTGGTTGTCTGATGACGAAAGTATGTTATGCCGTTCTCTATTATTTCCTGTGAATGATACTCGCAGAACTTGCCTTACGTTCGTAGACCCTTTCATTTATGATTTAGATTACGTTATTATAATGCATGACAGTTGACGTGAGTTGATTCTATTTACTTCGGCTACTCTTCTAGTGCTAAGATCAGCTTTTGTTTGGAATTCTGAGTGGGTTAAAGTAAAGCTAGAAACCGGAGAAAAATAAGCAAATCAAAAGCTTCATAACACAAAGCAGCTCACAGTACAAAATAATGCAGCCCATCTATAAAAGATTTCTACGGAGTCCCTTTGAAGCAGATAGACCCATATAGTTCTAGTAATAATAATAATATTGTTAAAGTTAAGTGCATTTGGAAGCAGAGGATGGATGGATAATGGACCATGAACTAAACCACGATGGAGGAAGAATGAACCACGTCAAAAGTTAAAGATTGACTTTATGATTCTTTCCATGCAAATCTTTACTTTGAGAAAAATTACTTAGTCTTCTCACGATCAGGGTTACTCAAACTTCGTAATGGGTTACGTCTCTGTGTGGAAATTCTGCGGTTTTTAGATCATTTTGCAAAGATGTTACTTACACTTTTTATCAGTTTCTTAGCTTCATGGCAGTACAATAACGTGTTAAAAAATTAAGTATCTTTGCCCTCTGCAGTTTACTTTACAATCCGCTTCTCGATGCTAGGTAAATAAGCGGCTTCGGGTATATAAAAGCGCAGCACGAAATAGTAAATAAAATTCAATAAGAAGGACTGATTAGAGGGTGACGGTTGACGGTTATGTGGAGAGCAAACAGTTTCAGTTACCTCATCACATGAGAACAAATGAATGGAATAAGTCGCTGACTTCTTTTTCAAGATCATGCACCATATACTACTCCAAACGGTGACCGGTGACGGTGCCTAGAGTTTCAAGTGGTTGCATCCAACTTATAATACCAAATCTGTTTCTAACAAGAAGAAATATCAAAGAGAGTTCCAATCCCTCAACGATATTATTCTTTGTTGAGGAAAATAGAACTACACAAATCACTTTTCCATGACTAATTTACATAACCAAAGCAAACCTTGCCGCACCGAAGAGCTTAATTTGTTTTTTCTTAAAATAAGCTCACACCAAAAGATTGGCTGAATTCAATCAGCCTTGTAAGTAAAGCTTTATAACCTTAGGAATCAGTAGTGGAGCGTACACAAAGTAAAATATACAGGTATAAAGGTTTTGACAATGATGAGTGAAGATGAGATGCTAAATCAATTGAACTAAACTCTTTCGTCATTATAATGATAATATTAAAGGTGACTCTTTTGTTAAAGTTTCTATGTGTGCTACCGAAATGTTCTCAACTCTTTATCCCGAAGTACTGAGCTTTTTCTGCAAGATCATAATGCCAGTCTTGGCTCCGGAATAGACATTCTAGTTCCCATTTCCATATCCCATATATAAAAACCAGGACCACATTGAAAACTACTTACAAATCTCTTCTGGACTTTATCTCATAAAGATCATCTTGAACTGTAGGATTTAAAAATATTTGTAGTGTATGCCAGCTCTTCTTTGTTTATTAATCGTGTGAGCTTTTATAGCTCCCATTTTACTGGAATAGTTGTATGATGTGTGAGAGGCAGAAAATGTATTTCACAGAAGAGAAAGTGGTGCGTATTACTTTGTTTGCTTTTATCCGCCATGGTACAGAAGATAGTCAAGCACGGTCATGTTACAATCCTGCTGAGTCGTTATTGTCGAACATCATATAATTGAGAAAGAACTTCATTTTTGACACAACTTTTAGAACGAGGCTGTTTTTAACTTTATCATGATGACTGTGTCAATTACCACCCCGGTATATTTCATGTTAACAATAATCTACAAATACACACAACAGCAGAAGAAAAAGTTATTCATTGTAGAATAATGTAATATGCAATGCATGTGTAGTAAAAGCAGGACGTAACACTGAAATACAGAAAAGAATGAAGCATGACACTTGACACTTGACTCCCTTGAGCTTGACATTATTTCATTATTACATACAGGATTTCTTGACATAAGATGACACAGCGATAAAAGTCATAAGATCCTTATTTACTTAGGAAAATCGGATACCTGACTTGAGATTATTCAAGCTCCTGTGGCGTTCCTTGACTCAAAGTTCTTGTGGAGACAAATTACAACGAATCAAATTATAGAAATTTGTACCTATTCGATATCTTTTCACGTGAAGGAAGTTCACTGAATCGCAACTAAACTACAAAGATTTAGCTTGCTTTCATTACCCGTGTCATATCCGTGGACTAACTAAATTATCTTAATAACAGCAAAACAGCTAAAGTGACGGTGCAACTAAGCTGTTCCTTCTTACAGGATATTAATATTTAAATGATGTTCCAATAATGATAAATTACTGGTTAATTATTTTTAATTTAACTTAAATAAATAGCCAAAGGTAACAACTGTAGGCTGTTCATATTTGATTTTGGCAATAGTGTGGTGTTAGACTTAATAAAAAAGGACGTCACTGCTGTCTAGAGTCTACATGAAGGCATCGTAAAATGTAGCAAAGAGATTCATTCTCGGAAATTACACTTTTAGAATTTTTGAAGCAACCAAAAAATTAATTTAACCGACGTTTCTCTCCGAAATCTTGCATAGCTTGAGAAGCATATCATAGGCCCAGCTAGAACCGTATTTAATGGAAATCAGAATTACAACAGAAGCAACTTGCAATTTATGACTACCATGACCAGAACGAATGGAAGCAAATGGAACGTTATAAATTAAGTTGTCAATCCCAATCATAAAAAGCTTTGGCAAGGGTCGGGTCGCCTCTTGAAATATTTGTAAAAGATTTCACTAATTTCTCAAACATCATATTGGTCAGTCTAAAATTTAATGTAACCGTCGGCTTCCATCCAATCTGTAATTTAAATTCCCATTCTCAAGACCACTTTGTTTGCAGTAAAACCGGATTGTTTTCACTATCGTATAAATAGGGAAACTGACGGTAATAAAATGTTGTCTAACTTTTTCCAATACAAAATTATAATGTAGTCTAAGCTTTGTACTCGTACCACAATATCAATTTAACTAGAAACAAGCGAGTGTTCTCGTCCATTCTACAAATGTTATTGTCAAAGTCTACGCTGTATAAACAACAAATTACTGCGAACTTTATTACCTTCAAAATATTACTAGTAGTACCAAGTTGACCACGAAATCAACTCATTTCAATCCACAAAAGCGGAAACATATTCAATATGCTTATTGAAGTTCCACACTTCAAGGGTTTCAAGGAAACCGACCAAAACCTAGGAGTGCAGTGGAACGGCTCGTGTTATTTGTCAAAAGCTGCAATTGTTTTCGTTTCAGATTTATGTCATTCATAAAGTGAATTGATCCATATGGTTATGGGTTTTCAACGTTATGAACAACTGATAAACTCTAAATACTTAATGTCAATAAAGTCACCTTTTGCCTTTTCTTATTTATTTCCAAATATAAGAGGGCAACCAGTGCAATAAAGTATACTTAAGGGAATTATTGTAAAATAAAGAAATACTCACGAATTCCCAAATTGGAAATTCCAATGTATCAAGAAGAATAAACCCAAATGCTTTCCAGTCCGTTGTATTACTCATTTTGAGTTATTCGTAGAATTGTTGGGAAACTTGAGCAATTGTTTTTCAAAACCTTTTAACCAGCCATGCAAGCAATGGAGCAGGATCATGCATACGGACAACTTAACTAATATTATCACAGGAAATTTATGGATTCGATTACCAAATGTCAGGGAAGGACACGGTAGTCTGCATTTCACGCAAAACTCGTATCAGCGTTTTCTCCAATTCATCATTTCTCTGTCCTATTATCCCTGCCGTCTTTCCAGATAATCGAGATGAATATCCAGAACGCAGCTTCTACTCTTTTGAAGCATAAAGCATTTTTTATCTATTATATTGTATATAGGTTACTTTCATTGGAGTCAGTTGGGCTAGTTGATCGAATTCCCTAGGGATGTTCCCCTTTTCAGGTTATGGATTATACTATGCATTTATTTTATGAATTCTCAACATCAAATCTCCTCTTTTCCTTCTGTGTGTTTGTAAGTGTCTGATTTGATTAGTATTCCGTCTCCGCCCTCTGATCCCATTTTATTCTATTCTCCGTTTAAAAAAAACGGAATAGTTATTTTCCTCGTCTACCGATTACCATTTAAACTACCTTTTGTCTATTTATGATAGGGCCGTGTCCGTAATCCTTAACCAGTTTTTACAGTGGTAGAAGATTTTTCCTTATGGATGTCTGCACCAATAATACTTTTCACTTTTGTACATGTACCTGAGTCAGTTACTTTAAATTTCAGCTAGTCCTTCTCCAATACAAATAGAATGCCAGGCAAATCGATAGAATTCTTACTAACTCAGTCATAATTAAACTATAAGTAAAATTAGCACAACTCAGTATACAGTATACCATTTGTAACTGTCAAGCTGCTTATACTATTTAACCGAAACTACGTCCCTTACCATCTAACCCTTTTATAGAAATTACTCTCCACATAATTACTTTTTATAAATGAAAGAAAAGCAAGAACTGGGCTGGACCAAACCATTCTATCAGATTAATTAGCTTAAACAGATGCATCATTCATCCACCAAATCACATTCAATTCAAAGGAACCTGGGTATCTACAACATTTGGTTTTATTAGTAAAGATCCTACTAGTGATCAAGTGACGGGAAGTAGTAAGAAGAAAGCCGAACTTAGTAGAATAATAGAGACCATGTTAAATAAATCAGTGATGATAATGTGGTACTTTGGGCTAGCCCTTATGATAAACTTTATTTCCCTAAAATACTGAACCTCTTTGGCCACACAAAACTTGTAGCTTTTAGATTCTTGAGCTCGAAAGTTCTTCTTTTCGATTCAGGAACTGCGTTTACAATTTGATACGCTTAAGCTCGACGAAATAAATAATAGAAGGGATCGAGTTTGGAGGGTTTCTAAGTACAAAATGAAATAAAATAGTCGATTTAACTCTTTCCTCGGTCTCCCAACAGCAAATCATAGCAAGAAAAGAGTCTATTCATTCATTATGTATTTTAGTTTTAGAATATGTTTGTTGAAATTGAAATCAGAATACAATTGTTCAGACACCCGTGAAATCAAAATTGTTGGAAACATTCAGAATTACAAGGCAGTTCAGAATAAGTTCCATTCGATGATCTCGTCTCCTCACTTCAACCAGATATGCTGAAAAGAATATTCACTTACTAACTTAATTCAGTCAGCTATCATTATTCATAGCTCATGGCCAACATAATGTAAAAACCTTTGTTTCTTTGAGTGTATTCCCTAGGAAAATGAAACCTTGCTAGTTGCTACCATTCAAATACATCTTACGGAAGGTAAAGACCAAACTTAAAAGCATTTGCAAACAATCCTTCATTTAAGCATAGAATGTTAAAATTACCCACACAAGACACAAAGGTAAGTCAGGTAAGTAAACATTAAGCTTAAAAAGACGATACCTTTACTCATTGTGTGTGTACTTGCTCTAAAACCAAGCTCACTTTAAACAAAGTGTTAAGCAAACCTTAGAAAATAAAGAGCTGAGCCTCTAACTAGATTTAACAATCGCACCCAAAAGTAAAGTCGGTTAACACCCATAAAAATGAATAATTCTTTTCTCAAATAAACCTTCGACCGGATTACCATTTTGACTAGGGCTAACTAACTAGCCAGCACAATAACTTTACTTTATCGTCCTCTTCATTGGTATTCTGTAGTTACTTTAGAATAAGGTGCTTCTCAGGAGACCTATATATGTTCTCATCACCTTCGATGAGAACATATAGGTCTCCTGGGAACACCTCTTACAATGACAATAACTACAACTACAAATAAGTATCAAGTACACAGTCATTCACTTTGACTATGTGACCGCTTCCCGATGCATAATACTAATACTTAACGCCTGAACAACAATCGAGCGAAAACTGAAAGTCAACTCAGGTTAGGAACTTACAAATGAGTGAAGGACTTTGTTTGGAAAAAGTATTAAATCTCTCTTGATAAGAATCATTGTTGAAATAAAGTTTAGGACTGCACTCGAAAAAGATCTGCTGTAGCCCGATGGGATTTTGAGTATACGCTTATCAAAGACCGTTCATTATAGTACACTCCGACCTATAGCATTTGGAAGGATTCTACTATTATTCTTAATATTGCATTGTTGAGGAGTACCAGTACTTGTTTTTATTTTAAACGCGCATAATAATAATAATAATGCAGTCTTAAAAGATAAAGTGAGAGAATCCAAGCTGAGAAGTGAAATTGTGTTGAATGCAGTCGGCAACCTTTCTACCCATTGTCCAGATATTTGTTCAAAGAGCAAGTTTAAATGGGAAAATCCATTTCAATTGAACGAAAAAAGGGTGCTTGCTTTAGTATTCCTTATCCCTAGGCTTTATTGTTAGTAGTGCTTGCTTACACTTACAACAATTACAACAACAAGTCAAAAGAGGAAATGTATTATCTATTGTTGTTCCTCAACTTTAACTTGCTCGTATAGTTTACGATTATTATGAAGTTTTCCAGCTCACTTTTTTCAGCCACTTTAGTCAACCCAAGTTTGTCGTAGTTCTCAAGTCTCAAGATAAAAATGCTAAATGTTGCAAACATAGATTGGCTAAATTCTTGCTACCATGATCCTTGTACATCAGAATGCATTCTGGACCTCTCACTCTCAATAATCTTCTAAAAATCTTAACCCATCCTCCTAAGAAATGCTACTTTTTCAACTTGTTACCACCGCATAGGAATCCCATCCCGGAGAAATAATTGGATTGGAGAGTCACAGGTTAAGAAAAGTCAATTGGGTTTGTGTTCTTTGAAAAAGTGAAAGAATCTCACTCTTTTTACCTTTCCCAAATCGCCGACCTAACAAACTCAACTACCATATCTATGATTTTTTATTTGATCCCCCACAAACAACCACTGCTAGTCTGACTCTTTTTGGTTAAATAATCGTTTCAAAGATCCATATTACATTATATTAGGGTAGAATCATTCGAAATTCCTTTGGGTAACCTAAAGATGCCTCCAACAAAAGACTTAACAAATGTTTACTGGATAATCCGTCCACATACCTCTCTTGGACAAAGTTTGGTCTATGCTTCGAAGTAACCAAAATCATCATTACGGATCTACTTCTACTTTCAGCTACTACGGCCTAAAGCGTTGTATTATATATTTTTTATGGGAAGGAAACGCTGCTAGACTGGTTGGAGGCTGTGGGTCTTTGGAAGGATAAGAGGTATTCTTCGGTGTGTACACAGCCGTAGGGAAAACACCTGAGACTCTTCGGCGCTTCTTCATCTCATCTTATTGCTTGAGAAGCGAAAGGAAGATCTATTTGCCTCTTATTATTACACTTGTTCTGCGCTATTGTTGTAGTTGTTCTGAGGGATGATGTCCCCTTATTAATATGCTAATACTTTTTCACAAGAAAAAATAAACATTGTTGCTCTGTTGCATAGTTAGTTGTTATCACACACATTGTTGCTGTATTGCTGGCTGTTATGCTTTCTCATAATTTATAATCTATCAATGATAATAATAACAATCCAGTGTAGACATTGGATTTTAGTATAGCATGTCATAAGTGGTTGAAATTCCCATTTGTTAGCGAGCTTAACGTTTCTGTTTACTTTCCTTGTAAAAATGCCTTCCATTTAGAAGAGTTACGGGACTTACAGGTTATGATATAGTTATGGTAGAAAATAACTTTTAAACACCTTTGTTTAGGGGATCGAATTTTTATTATTTTTATTGTTATTACTATACATTTTGTTTAAGGGATTTCTTCAAGAAACAAAAAATCGTTCGGCCTTCATTTTCTTTGAAAGTTATTATTTTCTTCGACTATGTAATACGGGACAATAATAGCTTTTGTGGGATATGAAGGTTCCTAAACTAGCTAACAATTCCGAAGGTAGTAGTAATGAACTGAAGAAGAGTCGTAGCAGAAGTTGCGGATTGTATAAAGAGAGTAAGGTTATGTAAACTAATGTAATGCCCTTGGGTGTGATAAGTTTTTAATCAGAGTAATCTGCTGAGAGAAAGAATCTGGCAAACCAAATTTTAAGGGCTATTTTCTCATTTTTTGCTGGTATTCAATTATTGTTTTAGTATACGGATATTTAATGAAATATACAGGATTTATATGAACGTGGGCAAGTACAACCTTACCTTTCTAGTGTACATAAGTTAGCAATAGTGACGATCTTGTTAGTTTTCTAAATATTAGCCAATGGGCCATACCATCATGTCTACTGTTCCTAATGATGAAACTCCGAGAGAGATTTATTAGCCACGGAAATGCATAAATAAAACTAATCATATGGATTCAACAAGAATTTGGCATATTTTCAGGGTTGGTCGACTGGTTTTTTTCGGGCAGTTAAGAAGCGCCGGAATAAAACTCTAGGAAACTGTTGTACAACAATGAATGAAGGAGGTGAAGACCGAGAGTTCAGTGAGAAAGAAACTATGGCAAGGCAGGTGGTGATTAAGTTGGTTTTGATTTAGATAACCAATCATTAATATCTACTTGGTTAAGGTGTAAGAGAAATATTTACATAACACTGGGCTACGAAGCAAAATAAAAGTCAATGGAATAAAATAAAAAATTTCAAGCCCTTAATAAGTGAATTAAGCTGCAAAGGTAGTAATAAATGTTGATTCGTGGGTAGGACTTTCAGTTATATTGGTTCCAGAGTAGTTATAAAATTCAGAGGGTGGTATAAAAAACATAGAAAAAATAGTTGAAAACATAGACTTTTGACTTGAAAATAATAAGTAAATGTAGTCAAGTCAAGCTTTAAGTCAAGGTAGGTACTGTTAACAATCAGTCGATATGGCTTGGATGAAAGACAATGAGCAGAATTGAACAGCTAGAATATGAAGACAACCTTGCAGAGGTTTTTATTGGAGAAATAAATTTTGAGTGAAGGGTTTTGATGTTTGTGAACTGGATCATGAAATATGAGGTGATATTTTACAGAAATTGATGCGAGTCAATTATAGAATTATTATTTATGTTGGACCTCAGCTGGGATGTACCTTGTAAGGAGTTGTACAATCAGTCGTGACTTGAAAATCCTGATTCCTTGATTAAACGGTTTACCTCCTTTGTCCTTGGAATGGAAAGTATGCATAATCTAAATCTTTCAAAGTATCATTGCTCATCACGTATATGATTAATTCTATTATCAGTTGTTTTGGTAAGTAAAATAGGCACTATGTTTTGTGCTAATTTGATCTTATTCTTTCATTGAATTTTATAGCTGCATTACGTTATTTATTAGCAAATGGGAATGGGAACCTTTCATGCAGTTTTTTTTATTGATTTAGCTTCGCCGTAATGTTGTTATTTATGATATGACAAAGAAAAGTTAAACTTTCTAAAGTATGCATATAAAATGCTCCACTGAGCATTTCTAAGCCAATGTTGTGTAATTGTATAAAAGTTTGTTGCGCGCGTCATAGATCGTCAGAATCGTTTAAAAACTCGAAATAGTCATCAAGATAAAATCATCAATCTAAGATTCCAAGACAAATAAAGGAAAAACCGCATAAGGCCTTGATTAAAAGTATCTAAAGCAACATTTCCAAAACCTTGGTACAATTATTGAAACATTGAAAATGTATTGGCCCGTTCTGCTTACATGTATCTAAGTAAAAGGCTAAGTAAACGTTTATCTGAACTTTCTTTCAATACAAACCAGTATGGCACCTCAGAAAATTATTTTAGAAACTGAAGAAACTATATCATTAGAACAATTACTATTAAACCCATACACAATAGCATCGTTCCTGGCATGGATGGTCGTTTTTATAGGAAGTGCAACTTTGATATCCTCCGCTGGAACTAAAAGCAAAACGAAACCGGATGCTAAGAGTGGATCCGTCGCAACTACGAAAACATTAAGCAAAGCTAAACGATGGAGCTTGGTGCAACATTATTACAAGGAAGGAATATGCTCCGCTTGGATTTCATTTTGGAGTAAATAATTAACTATGTTTTTCTTTGTAATATTTCCTCAGTTATTAAAAAGATTGAACTAACGATCTGGTGTCATTGTAGCCAAATTACCTCATCGTTTATGGAGCTTTTTTATCGAAGCTTTTCTCATTCCATCTTATCGGAAAGAATGGGGAATCTATTCGATTTGGAATTTTAGATCACGAGACCGTCCCCCCAGAACCGACTACATGAAGGGACAAATTAAACTGCGTAAACGAGAGGAAAAACTTAGAATACTACAGACCAGCATGATCCCCAAGCCAAGACCTCATAATCACCACGATTGTAAAAGAATTCGAATAAATGTAAATGGAATGATATTTGAAACCCAGATTCGAACTTTGAACAAGTTTCCAGACACACTTCTAGGAGATGCAGATCGTAGAATTAAGTTTTACGATCCGGTCAACGATTGGTACTTTTTTGACAGACATCGAGGAAGTTTTGAAGCTATTCTCAGCTATTATCAAAGTGGGGGAAGGTTCCGCCGACCAGAAAATATTCATCTGGACATATTCCTTGATGTAAAGTATAATATAAATAATTCTGCATTTAGTAGCTTAGAGTAGAATGAAAAGTACATAATATCTGTTGGGTCTGAAAGGATGCAGAGTTTTACCAAATCTCTAAGGCAGTTGTGCACAATTTCCGTCTTGAAGAGGGCATCAGCAAGGAAACGTTAGAGACAAATCTCCCTAAGAATCTCCTGCAGAGAAAGTTTTGGCTCCTATTTGAATACCCGGAGAGCTCTTATCAGGCTCGGACAATCGCCATCATGAGCATTTCTGTCATAAGCCTATCAATTTTCATATTCTGCTTCGAGACTTTGCCTGAGTTTACTGGGGTTTCCGAAACTACAATGATAAATGGAAAAGTTCATCACAATGATTTCGATGGCTTAACCTTGAAAGACCCTTTCTTCTTTACGGAAACTATTTGTTCCATTTGGTTTACAGTGGAATATCTGGCAAGGCTTGCATCGTCTCCTGACAAAGTTGCATTTCTTAAGAGTTATCTGAACATGATCGATGTCATCGCTGTCCTTCCGTATTTTCTAACGATTGCCACAGTTGAGGGGTCTTCTGGGGACAAACAAGACGGAGGGGTACTTAGACATACTTTGTTTTCTTAACAAACTGCCGATCTGCCATGATAATACACTAACAATTTATTGCTTTCCTCATTAATTAGCAAAATCCAGAATCCGTTACATCTATAAGCATCCTCAGAGTTATTCGACTTGTCCGTGTCTTCCGAATATTTAAATTATCCAGGCATTCGAAAGGACTAAAGATCTTAGGCCGAACTCTGCACGCATCCATGAGTGAACTCCTTCTCCTAATTTTCTTCGTTTTAATTGGAATCATAATATTCTCTAGTACAATGTACTTTGCGGAATTAGGTGAGCCTAAAACAGCCTTTACATCTATTCCTGACGGATTTTGGTGGGCAGTCATCTCAATGACTACTACAGGTTACGGTGATGACGTCCCCATAACCGTTGTAAGTCCACTGCGACATTTCAGCACAAAATGATTACAGGGTTGAAAAGAAATGATTCAAGCCATGCCAATTATTCCGTAGGGAGGAAAGATTGTTGGATCTCTGTGTGCTGTTGCGGGTGTACTAACAATTGCTCTACCAGTGCCTGTTATTGTATCAAACTTTAATTACTTCTACCATCTAGCAATTGATGAACAGGAACTTCACTGGAACAAAGTTAATCATGTTCTGGAATGTCCATATCGACCTGGAGGTTTTGGAGTATCTGGAGACAACGGGGATGAAGCCAGTACTAGACGCAAAGTACCAAGCGAGTCTGATGATGAATATGAAGATCTGAAATACATTCCTGGAAGTGGGAGGGGAGCTCAAAAACGCAGGACACCTTCTAGCATATCCATTCTAGATTCTGCTTTTAAATAGTTGCTTATAAAGACCTTCACCTTAAGCGTAATGTTTCATTAGTTTTAACTGAAACGAAATAAAAATTAATTAAAGTAAGCGAGAGCTTAAAGAACCAAATGTAGGCTCTACGGAATCAAAATACATACGCTTAAAAACAAAGCAATCCCACAGCATAGTTTGAAAACAGTTGTGTTGCAAAAGGGGTCAAGGGAGCAGCCTTCTGTCTAAAAGAGTATTCTTCTTACTCTTTCATAGTATTTTAAAATTATATTGATTTATGCTTTAAAAAGTCTCTTTGTCGGATATTTCAACATACCTAATATTCTTTTGCAAAAGTCGATAATATTAGCTAAAAAACTTTTAGCACAGACAACAAATATTGCTTTTGCCACTGGTTTTTTCATAAAGCAAGACACATTTACTAATTTTAAGCCTTCATCACATCATTCGAGGGTAAGGTAAGGTTATGAGCTACAAAGTAGTAGAAATTAAAGAAGTGTTTCTAGATACATGCATTTATTTTATGAGCAATAACTATACCAAACGGTAAGGTCAGGTTGACTACATAATGAATATTCACAGCGGAGCAAGCAAAACTGCTTATTATCCTTCTCAGTCGGTCGTAAAATGAAGCTAGTTAGGCGAATAGTAAGGACTAGTTGTGATATAAATCAAATTGAAGCTACTTCAGGTGCAAAATTCTATCAATTATGTTGCCAACTTGTCACTACTCTTGTTTGATTTGTGTTCAAATTATTCAAAGTATTAGAAACTAGAAACTATACTATCAAAGAGTTTTTCGAATTATTTAGATCGATTTTGTTTGCATGAATATGGATACATTTTTTCACCTACAAAAATTCGTAAATTCTACTAATGCCGTTTTATCAACTGTTATTGAGTGAACCTTTCCCAATACAAAAATGCAACCTTTCCAATAAGTTTATTTTTTATCTTATTTTAATTATTTTATTAGAAACTTTTATATTTCTCTACGACCCGAGCGGTCGAGCCAGTTGGTTTAGATAGTTCATTTGGTAAAAGATCACCGTTTAACTTCAGTAAAAATGTACAATCCACAACGCAACGCATTACTGTCTCTTCTTCGTAGTTATTATTGGAATGTTTTTACTGAGTATTTTTTTAAAACCTCAGTTGGCTTTAATTACTATAATTGCTGGAAGAATTCCAAATACATAATATACAAAACCTTCAATTGGGAAAGTAATACTGTTTGTTAGGTCTACAATATTAGTTTGATTTAGTCATTAATTGCAAGCCCTCTATTAGCTTAATCAGTATGAATATGAAGTATTTAATAAAATGATTAGAATCCGATTAATACAATGTAACAAATGTACAAATAAAAATTAATGGGTCAACCCGGACCCAGAGGTTTGGGTTGGTTGAAATCCAATTGTAAATAGGTTCCATTCTTGATAGGTATATACTTTCTGTCAGCATTTTTCCCAAGTAAGACCATATTTTAAGGGGTTTAGTATTAAATAAGCTGCGGTGGAGTGAATTACAACCCCATTGGAGAACAAATTAGTTGTGAAGCGATTTCCAAGTACTTACAATCATACTGCATTATAAACACTTGGTCGACTTACCGTAAAAGGGATCAATTTGTAAAAATAGACAGCAGCAGGCAGTAAACCATTAGTCAATTTTCTGTTGGGTGAATTAGCCCCAAATCTTAATCTTTGCCAAGTTTTATTATTATAGTTCAAAGAATTTTACAAAATAAGGTGAACACGGTAAGTGCATAACCAATCGAAACGCTAAAACACTTACCTCTTCCGGATAGCAATACAGCAAAGCAATGCAATGGGGAAATAAAGGGCCGAAGGGAATAATGAGGATTTGAGATGATGGACCTTGGGCTTAGGCTTATGCATTCGTTCGTTGTTCGTGGAGTACAATATTGGTTCTTGTACGAGTATATGATTACCTGGCTGAATAATCGGAGCCAAATGAAAGGGCAGGAAGGTAAAAAGGTAATTTTTAAAGAGAGGTTAATCTGACATAAGAGACGCCGCCAGGAGGACAAGACTTAAGCTTAAATTAGCTAGCCAAAGAGTTTTGTTTGATGACCCAAAGTGGATGATTACAAAGGATAGAGTACAAATCATATTGAAGCTTAACCAATATTAGGTTTTAGCCGGCTTCAAATTGGTACACAACCGTTTCAATACTTTTATTATTAACTAGACTGACTTCTTTCTATACAAATATACGTAAACCTGGCTCACGATCTCGCCCTATGTGATATGATAGTTGTAAAAGCTATTGAAGGGTACCATAAGTAACGCCAGGCTATCTTCAAGTTTTAAGTGTCGTAACTTTATTTATGTCTTGCTGGTAAGGATCCCCGTAATACCTACTGATTTGCAGTTTACATTAAACGTACTACTGTATGTTGTATTAGGAATGATAAGAACGGTGCTATTGAAAGGGATCTGAACATCCATATCATTAGTCTTAAGTTTATATTGCAAATATTTCGAGTAATAACGGTAAATAAATTATTCAAAAGGAATAATCAAATACTTTATGCTTGAAATTAAAAAATAAAATAATACCATACAGAAATGGCATGCTTAAGTCCGCTCACTGGACTACACATAGTTTCGTCTATTCTACAAGATAGATGCTTTACAAGTTATTTTTTAACTTCTGCTGGAGAAGACTTTTTTTTTGTATAAGAACAGACAGGCAAGTAAAGTGGAATGATAATGTTGGCTTTGACCGTTGGATCTTGTATGTATTTACAGTTGAAAATGATTATACAGAGGGAAGTGACTAGATGGATGGAGAAATGAAGAGGGTAGTAAGTTTGTAGAAATAATGTGTTGTGTATGTGTAATGGGCAGAGTCGATTCTCTTTTGTAAATCCATAAATCTTATTTTTTGTTAATATTTGCACCCGCTGGTTTGAGGTTCCCTTTGGAATGTTGTTTGTTAGTTGCCCTAGGTGTTGATTAAAGGGAGACCGAATGCCGACTTTCACACCTGTTGCGACTCTCCAGCCATCATCTCCAGGCTCAACTCTTAACTCCAAGTCCATTACGACCACTGGATAACAAATAACCTCAAACGGTCCCTGAAAAAAGAAAACTTTTGCGCTACTGTTCTAACCCCGATATCCGCACTCCAGAGGATGTAAGGATTGGGATAAAAATGCAACATTATGTGATGGACAAACTGGCCCAACCAAGCCAAACAACTTATCAGCGCCATATAATATTAAGCAACAGATGTAGGATATTTAGGATATGTAAATGGATAAGGATGGCAGTAGATAATTGGGGTGGCAAAATAATAATGGCAATCCGCACAGTCAAGGTAGTACTAGCTAATTTTATTATCTACACTTGTAATCTGGGGCATTCCCTATTAATTAAGACAACGAGTAGAAACCCCTTGAATAATAAATCAGTAACGACATGGTCAACGCTAATTTACAATGTGAAGAGTAAGACTGGCAAAAAGTTCCCTGTACTACGTTATTAGCTATTCACATATTAATAATAAAATCCCTGATAAAGCAAGCTGGGTTAAACAGAAAGAAACCAAATGAATTTTAGTTTATAAGCCTTTCCAACTCGTCCAAACAGTCAGTGGACACCATCTAATTCACCAAAGAGAACTTTGTAACCATTCCACAATGCAAGGGAAACTTAACCCACGAACTGTACAGAATGGATGGAGTGGATGGATGGCTTTTGGGATAGCCTTAACCAAGCATTGTTAGTTTTCATAATGGCCCCTTCACCCTTTCCTATTGTTTACAGACAAGAGCTATTAAACGCTACATTGTCTTCCCGTTCTTTCTAGCATTGTTTAGAAGTGGAATGAAATGAGGTAAAGTGTTAAACCAACCAAGAGGGCAAGGATAAGGATACATTGTACAAACAACCCTTGAGTTTACACAGGAACCGAATAATACTGTTCGATAAAGTCTGGAGAATGGGAAGGAGGGGGCTTGTTGGTTTTACTCAGCCCTTTTCTTCCACTATTGGTTTATCACTGAACAAACACGGACCCAATGGAATTAGCCTTAAAACCAACATTGAGACCAGATCCGAACCAATAAGATTACAACGAGATATACTACTCTCTTAAACAAACAAATCGAAGAGGAGTTTGTTTAGCTTTAGCTCTCTTTTTTACCCCTTTTTAGACCTCTTGGGCTGGATCTTGTTTGACATAGACTAACAAAGATGAACAATACAGTCTTGGGTAATTCTTTTCAATCTAAAAATGTTCTTTTTGGTCTTTTATTGTTTTCTACTAATAATATGCATACATTCTACTTTCCTATATGAATGCAAAGAATGACGTTTTGATGAAGGAATTTTTACCAAGCTCTTTATCATTAAAGAAGAAAAATAAAAACAACTAAAAATATGATAATGAAGTTCATGCTTGTTGTGATGAAAGGCACCTTTTACAGCTCAGTTTCAAGTTAATAAACAACAGTTAAAAGTTGGTTAAGTTTCTTCTTTGCAATAACAGAATTACCAACTTCACCACAACACATTAGACGTTTTGAGCCTCGAGTTGTAATATAACATGCATTACAGTTTGTAGTTATTATGAAGAAGGATTAGAATAGTTGATTCTTGACAGAATCAAATGGCAAAAAGACAACAATCTCTCAAGAGTGCTGATGTCATTAACCACAATGACTACCTCTTAAGTATACATTTGCATACACATTTAACCAATGACAATGACCGGTTGATGTCTTCGTGGCGTGTCTTTGCTTTGCTTGCCTTATCTTCTTCACTTTACTTTAGACAAAACATCATCAATCCAACATTTATTTTACTTTGCAATAAACCCTCCTTATCAGATCAAAGGATGCAAAGTACTATGTACGTAGTGGTAAAAAACTAAATGTACAAATGACGCCCGATAAGAATCACGAAGAGTAATAAGCCCTCTTGGTTTATTTATTTGGGTATTTTTTCCTCAACTTCTGATAGTTGGTTAGTGAAGAAAGGTAACAACATATCGCCTTGCATGACTTTACGTGATGAAGATTTCTTGTTTTGTGTACAACAATTCCAATCCGATGCAATGAAACGCAAAAACCTCAAAAAACAATTTTAAATTTCACTGACTAGACATAATCTAGTCTTCGGCGAGTGGAAAATAGAGGATAACAAGCATCAACTATTATGGTTAGTTTTTCAATGTTTTTTCTTCCACAGTAGATTTGTTTTGGAGGAATTAAATAGCAAAAACATCACGAGTAGCAGGTTGTAATTTAATAGAAGAAGTATAGTACGTATGTAGAAGTTTCGGAAAGACAATCTTCTGCTTTGTAAAAGTGAAGTCATTTAACCAAAGAGATAAATGGCAGTTATGTTTCTTTAATGAGATGTGTCTGAACATTGAGATCGTGCTTCTTGCAAACATTTTTTAAAGCTAATTTTTGTCGTAAAAACGTCGTACAAATACGGCTTATGCTTTAAGATACTAAATTCCTTGCCTTTAAACCAGAAACTCCTTCTCAACGGGGTGAATTCCTAAACTAACTAAATGACTTTACTTCCCTATGAAAGTACAAGGAGACGGCTTTTCTTTACTCGAAGGGTCCATTACCTTTGTTTTTAACATTATAAGTTGAATTGGCCGTGAATTTAGAATATTTTTAAAACGCTCATACATACTCAGGAGGGCATATAATTCAACAGAATTGAATTTTTGTTTCTGGCCTTTCTCCTAATTTGGATAGAACGTTTAGTCTAATCAAATAAAAATAAGTAAATAACCATCTTCTAAACTCATCTTAAGCTTTTATAACACAGAAAAATTTAGATTACTACAGCAAACATTTAGGGCCTTCTCTCTTTGGATAGTACTACTAAAGAAGGAATTTTTATGGTATTAAAAAATCCTTGATAACCCACGTGCACTTCGCCCACATATACAATATAATGGCGTTTTGATGACTTTACGACCACTGCACACTGCCCACCACCCGTCTTCCGCTGCTCGACTCCCAACTCTCAAAGCGCCTTCCTCGCTAACCTTTTAGATGCATGATAAGAAGCCTTTTTATTTTGAAAATATTATCATTTTAACAAAAATGCCTCGTAAACAAGACCACTTTGCATAAAAATTAAATCTTCGTGTCAGCCGCAGATGGGATATTTACGAAGTAAACGACATGAAACTAAATTATAATGATATTTAGGTAACCATTGCATTTTCCCTGCTTTTGTATAGGTGCGTAGATAGATATGAATGAGTGTATGAATTCACACAGGTTTTCATTAAAATACTGTAAATAAATTTGGAATTTTTATTATTTTCTATACCTACTGAAACCGTAAAGGCAAGATCCTGGCTAACTGAAACCCACCCAACTGCTGCCCGTGTGTAAATAAATCTGTCACGAGAGGAAAAGCAAAAAAGCCATGCACGAGTAACATTTTTAGTAGTTAAGGTTGTTAATTTAGTAGTGGACTGGAGTTGGTCAAACTAGACCTACATAAAAAACATCATGGTCAAATTATATTAAATCTCTACAAATTACTAACCTTCATTAAAAGTAAAGGGTAGGGCGCTTCTGATTTGTGCTGAGGTTTAATTTTCAGTAAAAAAATATTATACTTTCAAAGTTGAAAGTTCTAGATTTGTATGGGTTGTGAGATTTGAAAGGCTAAATATTTAGTCTCAATAATAGACCGTATTTAGTTACGAAAAAACGCTTCATCAAGATACGGTTACGGTTTTATGACTTCGTTGGTAGTTCTCTCACATACCAGTAACTTCCAGGGTAATATAAACAGGATTTATTTTATTGAAGGGCGAATCATCTAGGTTAAAGTAGCATGGCGATGATGGCGTGTTTAAAACAAATTTAATTAAAGCTCAAGTTTAAAACGCAACCGAATCCCTTGATTTTCATCTATAGTTTATAATGCTGTCACTCACTCAAACCCCACGATTACATTACATCTTATCCACAGAGTATCCTGTAATGAACTGATAGCAGTAGTAGAGTGGATGCAATTTTACAATTAAACTACAAATAAACTAAGCATATTTAGTGAATGATTAAAGCAAAGCGATCCGATGCCGGATTTATTTTCTTTATACTGTTGGTATTGCCTGATTAAAGCATATGAATTGCTCTATAAAATAGAGTAATGTAAAGTATAGATTTGAAATATAATTAATATTTTCTACTCCTTAATTCAATTTATCATTACTACAAGACTTTTTTTCTTCCCAATCTTTCCGAATCATTTGTCAGATCAACTTAAGACAGACAAATTGTTGTAAAGCCATTATTAGTGGATTCTAGTTGCATAAGTAGCATAAACTCTAGACGGTAAAGAATAAAATATTTGAATCAGAAGTTAAAGAAATGAAGGACAATGAAACTAACGGTCAGGGATGGAGGGTGGCGTCGGATCAGACTCAGAAATCTCACAAGGAAAGAAAGTCATTAGTCCAAAATTATCTCTGGAGGGCAGACAAATTCCCCCTTATCGCTACACGTTTATAAAATAATAATATGTAATCAAGAAATTATTATCATTCATTTATGCAACTTGCCGCAGAAGCACCTCTACATATTCGTGTAAGAAATTAAACTAGAGACTAGAACATAAGCGATGAGCATGCAATCTATGCCTATGATTGTCGTAAACCATACTTTAATGGGCATTTGATTTTATCAGTAGAAGTAATAAAAGAACTTACTGAACACCTACACCGTGTGTAATTAAGCCAAATATTATCCCAGTAGAATGAGACCCTGCTAATAGATTCCATCCAATGATAATTTATATTTGATATAAGATAACGTATTCAAAGCAGTAATCCATGAGAGAATTCTTTTGTCTATCGTAATGTTCTTCCCTTTCGTATTAAAATTCTCTGATCCTCCTACAGATCACCACCATCGTCATCATATTATCCTACTTAATTGACGGATAGACACTTTGTTAATAAAGCCGAAGTAACAAATTAAATTACTATGATAAATTAAGCATCTAGGACAATTATGCGCTTGTTTTTTCACATAATAGTAATAGCCGTTACAATAACATAACTCAGTACTCCGTAAAAATTAGAGAGTTTCTAGAAGTAGTTTCGTTAATACTACTTGCTTAATATCTTATGAAGTTTTGGATTATGTGGATGAAAGAAAAAGCACCCCAAGCGTAAAAAATATCGGAGGTAATTTTTCATTCAAATACATCATGAAATTTGCCGATTTATTCCTAGATGATGATCATAATTATTGGGGGTATGAAGTCATAAAAGTTCAAAACTATTTATCTACAACAATCTACAGGATCTAATGTAATGTTTAGCAACGGCAGCGGTAAAAAACCATCTTGATTTTAGGCAACCTGATCTCATAATTTAGAAATTTAGACTGATGGGGTTTCATTACTTCTACAGCTATGCATGGTTAATCTTGATAAAAGATCAAGGATTGATGGTCTTATAATGTTAATCATAAAATGGTGATTGTCTCATATCTGCTTTTGTGATTAGAAAATTAAGTCCTAAGATTTACTTGAATATCCATTTGTTTTGCCCACCTCAAAATTTCATAGGTTTACGAGAAGCTATAGTACAGTACAGTACAGGACAGGTAAAAAAGCATACCCAAATTTTAATAAAGTTGTACAAACCTTCTCTAAGTAAAATATTTATCATTCCTTTGTCTATATAGGCTTTCATTTTTAAGTTAGTAAATAACGAATATCTAAGAAAACACACGCTATGACTTTTTACAACATTAAAAATGCTTAAACAAAATCAACATAAGAATGGTTTAGCTAGGGAAAAACTAACGTTTCAGATAAGATGTTCACATGTAAATTTGTTCTTGACTGTCATACACATAATAATTAGCACTAATAAGGGGTTATCTCGTACTAAATGAAAGGTGCTGAAAAATTGTTTCAACTTTGCTGCTTCCACGCTAATTACCTGAATTACCTCTGCTACGCCTCAAGCCTACAACATTCGACCACACCAAGGAATGAATCCATAAGTTATCCACTACTCGATCAATGATCATTGTCGTGCAGAAATTAAAAGCCTACACCTGAATGCTGAATACTAAAACATTTGAATTGATTTCAAAACCTAAAGTATCCACTGTTTACAAAGTATTTTTTAAAAGTAGACAAAAAATGAAATGGCCCTTGAGAAAAGTCAATGATTGTGCAAGAATCTGTCTTACGATTACTTCAATAAGAAGAATAAAAGATCTTACATGAACAAAATGAAGCAGTAAATCTTATGCCAGGAAACTAAAAAACTACAAAATTATTTATTATACACAATCAGGCATGCCGTGCCCTGTAATATTGGACCAACTGATGATTATTTGTAAGCACTAACCCCCTCATTAAATAAATGATTAGGTGTGTGCTAGCTGGTGACAACTTTATAATCGTCACCAGAGGCGTCAAGTAGTAGGCTAGGTAGGTTGTTTAAACACTAACATCAATATAGAAAGAAAGGACTGGCTTCTTCAGTGAGTTTAGTTCAGTAAATTCACAACCCATAAAAACGAATGCTCGGTAGAATAATACATTACACACTTACATCTACTTCTACAGTCGATTGTGTTACATTTGTTGTGTAAAGCATTGCAACTTGTGAGTGAGTATAGGTGGAGTGAAAAAATTACATCAACCATGAATTAGTTTGGGGAAAATGTATAATCATGCTCTCAGCTACCTATGTTATTAGTACAAGGGATCTTGCACTAGGAGTTTTTATTGGATGAGATTGCGTCTTGAGAAAAAAATAGATTTGACAATACAAAGACATTAATGCATCGAGCTGTGCAAGTAAGGAATATTTGAAAATGGACAACAATCAATGATTTAATAGTTTACTTTGTTGATCAATATGATCAAGTTTTAGTAAAATATTTGCTCGGTTTAAGGCTTCTTTTACAGTTTACGAACGAAAAGCAAATATTGCATAAAATAATACAAATGAAATGAAAACAATGGTAAATTCATAGCTTTTGTTTAGTTGTTTGCACTAAAATAGGGTAAACATCTCGGATGTACTAACACTAATAAATATTCGGAAAAACGCCTATAAATATGCTACAAAACCGTAAAATAAACTTTATTGGATCTTTAGGAACTTAATGCGTAGTACCTGCATTGGATAGAATATACACAAGAAGAGAAGTAATATTTAAAGGATTTACTAATTTTCATAACAATTGAGAAACTTTCGTACAAAATGTTTTCGTCCTTCCGTTCCATATGAATTTTTTTCTTTTCATACAATCAAAAATGCTGTTCAGAAATTTTAAACTATTAAACTGGAATATAATACTTCTAACTTATTTAATCCTAAAAGACACAAATTGCCATCTTGATCTTCCTTACGAAGAATTTCATAGTGAAAAGTGTGTGGTTCATTTAGCCAATTTTGAAGAACGAGGTTATGAAGCAGACGACTCTACATGGATATCCAGGAAAATACATGAAATATTTGAGTCATTAAATATACATTCTATAAGCTACTTCTATATTTCTCCGACAAACTGGAGTCAATCGAGTAATATTCCCACTCCTTATCTGCAACACAACCCACTCCTGAAAGTATCAAACGGTTGCCTCCTTTTCATCTTATTTCAACCAAACTACACTTCTATACTGGATTCAATATTGTATAGTGGGAATTCTGTAAATCTAGCAGCTCAGTTCTTCATTTACTGGAATGAAACGCAATATTCTACTTCACCTAGAACCAACTGGGGTAAAGATATCCTCGCAACGGATGTAAAGATAGCATTTATAATCGAAGGTTTCGATCACTATGCTATATTTTGTTATTTGTGCACTGAGAAGGTCCAATTCCCCAGTACAAATGAAGCCACCTTAGCATCTTTGAGGCACGATTATGAAAAATTGAACAAAAACCTACAAAAAGCTACCATAATGTTTGGCCAGCTAACTTATGATCCCAACGAATACTGCATCGGTACATTGTCCAAGTGGGCACTACTCCTAAGTGATGGCAACTGCCCAGTCCAGCGGTATCCAATCGATATCATGGCAAAGAAGTATAACTTTACAGTTCAGAAACTCGTGGGCTTCGATTACCACACTTTATTCGAGCATCCTTTATTGGACTCGGCACATCCCATGGTAATATTTGCAGGGCCCCTTTCCCGTGGACAGTTCTACTATAATACGAAGCAATACTTTCTGAACCAAAGTGAAGCCTTCCTGGTATATTGTCTTAAGAATGTAGAAACTGAAGAACTAAGCTTGCTAACCCATTTTCAACCTTTTGACACGTACACTTGGCTTTTGATTTTGGTAGTGACTACATCCCTTATACTTCTAATCCAACCTGACAATCCTGTCGAGTACTACACAATATTTCTCAGAGCATGTCCGGAGCTTCCTATCCGAAAGAATAAAAGGAAGTATCTATCTGGTCTTGTACTTTGTTGGTGTTTTGCATCCTCTAACTTGCTAACATCTCTTTACGAAGGGGTCATAGCATCACATCTTATGGCTCCATTGCCTCATCGATTAATGCAAACTTTTTCGGAGCTCGTTCTATCAAACTTTAAGATCGTTTTACCCGGAGACAAAAATAAAGTATCGGATGAAAAGAATGCAATGAAAAGTCGATTTAACAACACAGAATTGCATCCCTATTTTAACCATACCTTTGAAAATTTGACCTTCGACATCCAAGTATTAGATTACATCTTCACACGCCCTGGAAGAAAAAGCACTTTTCAATACGTCAATGAGCTAGAAGGTTCTATGGAATATCTTCGGGGCCATGTGTCAGATTATCCCGAACTTAGTATGGTGAAATGCTACGTTTTGCCAGAGCCATACTATACATCAGAGGACACTTGGATGTTCTTATTTCACATGTCTAACGCCCTTTATGAAGCGATGGGTTGGATTCATGCTAGTGGAGTTGTTGATGAAGTGTCATCCCTTAGAATCTTTTACAAAGTTATGGAAGGAAAGCATGTCAATGCTAAATTATACTTTAAGGAAACTGTTAGTGCCTTGAGTTTTACGACGAATTCCAAACTACTTGTAGTTTTTTGGATTTATTTGATTTCTCTTGGTATTTCTTTCTTAATACTTGCGGGTGAGCTATTATGTTATCATCCAAACTGAAAAAATTCTACACAGTCATTACTCTAGTATAGTATGGCATAAATGTAGTCAAAAGAATACGTTTTCCTTTTTCTGGACCAAACATTTTAACAAAGGCTCAAGAAAAGCTTGACTTGGTTTGGATGCGCTGCTTTTAAGTATCATAAAACAAAGAAAAAAATAGTTGCTTCGGGTAAATTGCTGTAAATGAACCTTTGCGGTACATTCCCTATCAAATTATTCATCATATCATCTTAAGCCATCCGTTGGCAATTGTTATGAAAGGATCATCATAGTATTAAACTATCTCTAGACCAATCTGCATGGCTGTGTTGTTGCTACAACATTGTTACTTATTTATCATTTCAAAATCATCCTCTTCTCTTCATAATTCATAACTCATGATCTGTAATGAGGACTTGAGATGTTTGAGAAGATTATTTGCATGCGGCAATATAACTGTTGTGGGAGCATCAATCAAATCCACAACAACAATGATGATCACACAATAATTTCTCTCCTGCGGCTAAGCGTTATAATTTTCCTTGCGTTTCGTGCTCAATAAAATCAATTATTTGTAATTTACAAGCTTTGGTTTGATCCACTTGACCACTAACGATACTTTAACTTTGTAGTGGTTACTTTTTGCTGGTTAGAATTTTGCAATTGTCCAATTGTGAATTGTGAGTGATAAGACTGCGAAGAAATAAATGGCCTTTTCAACTTTCACTTGGGCTCTTTGAACTTTAACCTCGGATTGAGTTTTTATTTATTGTTGTTTCGTTTCCATTACTCATGTCAAAGGAGTTTTTGACGTTTCTGGTTCTGATTTCGATTTATTATTTTCTTACAACCTTGCAGGCGAGTAAAAAAGAGGCAAGCATAGCACAATTTAGTTTATGACAGGGAAATATCTCACGTAAAATTTAAACATGATATAAACATATTGTAAGCTTGTTGAAATTAGTTAGTTAATGTTAAAAATAACTTTAATTATGGTTTCCATAAACGGTTTCAATATTCAAAGTTTTACGTACAATAAAAATGAATCAATCCTATATGCTCTAATTCAACTAATGAATGCAATTTTACGGGTAAGTTTCCACTAAAATCAAAGTTCAACTTAATTACACAATGAAAGAAGACCATTAGCATGAGCTGGCTGTGTGTGGGCTTCAACCCCCTTTCAACCTAAAAGGAAGGCCGAGAAGTTTAATAAATTAGTAATTCTTCATCCATCAAAATCAAACTTTTCAGTACACTTGCTTAAGATAATCCACGAACGATACAAACACTAAAACACCATTATTTTCTAATACTAATCGTGAAGCCTTCTTACCTAAAATAATGATTTTAAAGTACGGCTAAAGCGATGCGACTGAATGTAACTTAACTGCTTTCTTCCGCGTCTAAAGCCCGGAAGGGACCATTGCATTGCTTAATAATACATACTATCTCTGCCATGGGAGAGAGGCCTACACGTCGTTAATTACGTGAGGTCTTAATCTGGGCGTGACTTGGTGAAACTGTTGGGAAATTTTGAGTGAATGATCTCGTATTGTTTCATGCAGAATGAGGCAGGTTTGAGATAAATAAATTACTTTGACAGAAGGAACACTCCATTATGGATTCATGGTATGGTACGTCTAGTTTAAGGAATAATGCAAAATAGTAAAAAATAAATTCTCGTAAGCATATAGCAAGTAGGAAAGTTTAAAATACTACTCACTGTCTGCATCCGATCAACCAATCCAATATTGTACTTAAATCATCCATAAAAACCTTGTGTAATATGATGGCTTAAATATTTATAGTTGTAAGGATGAAGGACCGTTTGGCAACTACCCAATCATAAACGAAATATTTGAAAGCCCAAACGGACTCCCAAGACTAACAGAACTAATTTTGCATGACACAGTACCAAACCAAATCTGCCTAATCAGCCAAAACCTTTTAATATAATCTTGATTCACCGTAACGATTTACCAAACTAATCAAGTCCTTTATCCACAATTTTTTCAATCAACGATCCGATTTCGTTCTATTCAATAGAAATACCAAGGTAGTACTACTGCATATTTCTGCTGAGTTCTTCCACCTATCTAACCACCTACCTGATTCCGACTAAACAGATTGAAAGTTTGCATGAAAAACGCTACAAATACTCGTATAAAGCGTCTTTGTGTTCCACACCTTGACTTAATTTTCGTTGAGTTTTCCCAGTGAATGTAGCTCCTTGCATGATTGCATGTCGTAAGTTCCTTTTCGAGTAGTGTACATATTGTTCCTTTGGAAAAATAATATTGTTTCTTTTCATAAAACGTGAATTGAATTCTCACCATCAACAATGGCTCTTTACCTTGCCAAGCCTTCTCTCTCTGTGTCTGTCTGGAAACAAAAAAATATCCTCTCACAGGAAAAATCCTTGTGAAGTCCCAAACACCAATCGATAATCGGTTCAATATGACTTGGCAAAATGTTTGTATTCCTTCCATCCGTTGTCGTATAATCCAAACTTCTTAGACTTACTTTTGCTCTCTGAGAGTTGAGTTGTATGGAGTGTTGAATAACATTATCTGAACAAGCGATATTCGAAGAGCATTTTTATTTTAAACCTCTAATTCCCATTAATTGTCTATTGGATAGACGTTTGATTTGCTTTTAAACATTCAAATCAGCTTTAATTAAATATGCTTATGAATTGAATACACATGCCACGTTTACAAATCATGCACTTGCTTTTTGAGAATTGAATCGTGAAACCTTACTAATTGTATCTAAAACAAAAACAACCCATAGCAAAATGTTGGTGACTGTGACTATCTATACGTTAGAATAGACAGTATAGTATAGACATACTTTAAAAACGGCTAGTTTAATGAATATTTTTGAAAAATAAGCATACCTTATCGCTGGCATATTTTTCTGAGCATAATCCAGGCATGGAACAATTAGACTACTTTTATGCAAAGAGTACAGAACGCACCTACAGTAAACTGTCGTCAACTTAGCAGGGGTCTAAACTTTGTAATTATAAGCCGTTCCTTTCAGGGTAGCTAAACTTGGACAAAATGTTTTTGTTCTGGCACAGCTTCTGGTTAAAAGATCTCCACGAAATGTAATTAGCTGGAAAGTTTTTGAAATCCTACTTGTGTTTTTATCACACCGAACTCCGTCTGCATTACTCAACATTTAGGTACGGTTGTTCCCACGGGCTAATAAGTTTAGTTTAAGTGTGTGTGCCTACCTGAGCTTGTCCGTAATGATGATAATATTATTTTTACTATTATAGTTTGCAAGGATGAAAACGGGAGAAACATAAAGGGAAATGCATTTTAGAACAATACCGACTTCTCTAATTTCGATTAATTTTTTTACCTCTGGCTCAACTTCTTTTTTACTTTCCGATAAAGGACCAACAACAGCAGGATTTTCTGGTTGAGGTTGATGATGATTGGGTCTACAATAAGCATGTACTCGTGGAAGGATTACAATTACATTGCATTATAATCTCTCTGTAGAAGTCAGGACTGCTGGATAAATCTTCAGAAGACAATGATGGAAAAATTTATTTTTCATTTATTTAGTCTCAAACTCCTCCTACTAATTATATAATAGTCGAATGAGTTTCACTTCCAAGATGAAACCCGGAATGAAGTTTATATCTTTCGAGTCGAGTAGGGTCATTACTGTCTTTAGAAATAATCAATCTATCTATCTAGCAGATTAGGTACCGCTTTTTACTACTTGTTTTAAGCAACGCGTGAATCCCATCCCTTACACTTTCCCTTAGCTTCATTAATGAGTTTTTTTTTAAGAAGGAAGATGAGTTTATGGCCTAAGTGCTTTATCAATAGAGGTACAGATGTGTAGTTGGAATTTTTTCTCAGAATCGATGGAGTAAAACTATAACTGATTTTTTCATTTGAAATACTTCTTAGAAATATAGGCTGCGTTACACAACCATTTTTGGAGAGAAATAAAAATTTAGAACTGCAAGAAATCTTGGAGGTCTTTTTGGATGACATTTTTATAGGTTAGCATACTATGTAATTTTATGCTTCTTTTTCAAAAAATGTCTAAAAAAATCCCTACTTTAATTTCTCCCTGATGCTAATGCCTGTTAAAAATAAATTATATACCAAGTCATCCGTGAAATAATTAAGTAGGAAAAAATTCAGTTTCATTTTCTTTTAAGAAATTAATCACTGCTTGTTTCAATTTAACACTAAAATCGTTTATAGTGCATGGAATAACAACCAAAGCTTCTTACTATTGTTACGAAGCGAGAATAACTCATGTTTCAATCCAAGTAAGATACAAGAAAAGGACTCTAGAACCAAAAAAATGCAAGAATAAAAAGCGTAAATGAATTCCGTGCTACTCTTAATTCAATCTGGAGTTTATTACACTCCCCATAAAAATGCAGGTAGCTTTTTCTCCAGAAAGGCTAGCCCGTTTCGTTCCATTGTAATGCTAATGTCTTTTCTCGAACCTAGAAGATATTGAGATAGGAGGAAGTTCTATCAACAACTGGATAAGCAAAAAATACCAAGTCGGAGAAAGAAAATATGCATGTAATTAGTTTTTGATGGGATCTTCGTATGGTCCATACAGCTAGTGAGTTAAAAAATGGAAAGGAAAGACGCACAACAATGTTATTTGGATGTTGCATGATTCGTAACACTTTTTTATTACTCGTAGAGGAAACTATAAAGTCTACACGGATGTTTATTTTTAGTTGTTATTTGTAGTACCTTTGCCAGTGCTTCAAAATATAGTCCTTGAATTGCAATAGTACCTAAATAATATGATTAGGTGAAAGTATACAAGTCAATTTTGAATAAGTACAATTTTTAAGTAAAAGTTTTAATTTTATTTAATGCGTGTATTCATATTAGTTATTTAATGGTTTACAGCTCTGTAATTTGGAATTTGGACGCAGCGATTCTTACATATATTTTATCCAAAGTAAACTGGACAACTTTACGCTTTATATTTCGGATCATGTGTCCATCAAATCGCTGAAACAGGTCTGAGTAGTACGTTTATGTTGTTTTTCACCCTAGGAGGTGGCACGTCAGACTTCGCTCCATTCTCATCAGAAAGCTTAAATTCTTTCATCAACGCCATGTAGTCCCGATGCATCACAGAATCATTCACCCACTTAATATAATAGCTCTTGTCCTTATTTCTCCGGATGTCTCTGAAGAGCCTTAAAACTCTTAAATTGGTAATGGGAATAACTTGCAGGAGACATTTAAACATTCCAGACCGAACGGGACAAATCATCAAGGATAATAGTTCAAATTGAAGTTTCACAAGAAGGGGCTCAATAGGGAGATGATCAACCTCTTGCCGGACTCTAGATCCAGATAACCGATTGAGTGCAAAGACGACTGGAGAAAGGATGGATAAATAGCCCGTAGAATCTCGAGGCAATTGTGGATGAATCTTTGGTTGGTGATTGGAGTCAAAGAATATATCGTAGACACAGCCTTGTAAAACTCTTATCGATTGTGACATTGTACTCATAAGCCTTTCAGCGTTCACCATATCACCTAGACAGAAAATTCAACAATAAGATTGAGCATAAAGTTTGATTGAAACTTTACTTCATTTTTCATTGCAGTACCATCCATCAGGCTCAAATCCATAGCCATAGCATAGCGTGGAATGATTTGTTCCAAAATCCATGACAGTTTTTTCTCATCTGCAATGACATTATAGTGATTATGGGCTTCACTTAGCTCTTTGAGTACGATGTAAAAGCGTTTCTTCCTTATCAGCCATTTCTTAGCCGTTTCATTAGTTTTTCGATCAGATGGATCATTCCAAACCAATGTGTATTTTACATAAGGATTCTCCAAGCCATAACCCCCTTCTGGACCAACGCAATAGGATATTTCACTCTCGGGTGGTAAGAAGTGGCCACAACAAGGATGGGCAAACTTTGGCTTACGGTTCTTCTTAGGAGATCTTAACTGCACAAGATTTTGTAATAAGATTCTATACTAAGCATTTAAACTTTCTCCGTGAACCTTTACAAAAATACAAGATAACCTTATCCAGGATTACCTTACTAGGTTTGCTTTCTCTGTCAATAATCATAGTTCCTGGAGCAAACCTAACAGTTCTTCTCTTAGTACCTTTCCGATTTGTACCATCTTCCTTACTTTCCTCTCTTTTAGAACATGCACTCCTGGGACAACTCTCGAAGCCATCCTTGATACCTTCTTTATTTTTTGACTCCGACCACCGAGAAGACTTAGGATTCAACAGCCTGGAAGAAGAAACTTCAAGAATGCCCGTACGGGATTCTGAATTCTCAAGGTAATATTTCGTATGCAAAGGCTTTCTACTGGTAATCAGTGACGTTGAGGATTCCACGTTAAGGAGTGCAGAAGGTACTGGATTGTACACGTTTCTCTCAGTCAAGTTCCTATCTAACGACGCTGCGGGGGCTGTATGGGGTCGGTAGTAGTGGTAAGCGTATGGATTACCCATCGTAGTTTTAGGATTGGACGGAAAGGTCTTTCTGGGGGGCTGCTGTATAGAAAAGTAGCTTTGAATTTTAGGTTCCTGTCTTAAATCCCTATGAGATTCTGGACCATCTGCCCCTTCGACCTGTCTCGATTGTGTCAATCTCTCGGTCGTCTGCGGCCTTTTATTAGGATTTGTCATGGTTAGGTCGACGCTGTTTGAATTAGAGTCAAGGATTCTCGTCTGTCTTCGTGAGAGTCGGGTGTGTTCCAGAGCAAGGGTAGCTTTCTGTTTCCGATCGACAGTAGATTGACGGGCCTTACTGCCATTTACGCTGGGATTTTGCGACATCTTTAAAAAAAGGTGGTGTATGTTACATACAAAAAATTTTGCAAATCAATTCTAGTCTGCCCGTAACTGCATGAGCTTCAACCCAGCAGCATGCTTCCCTATTCTGATTGCTTGAAGTGATGAATGGATGGTCAGATTTTTAATTTTCAACAGCTTTACAGAAATCTCTACACCTTTGTGATAGCAAAGACTCCCTGGTTACACTACTTGGGAGTCTTATGCAAAAATTATCAGCAATAAGCGTTTTAAAATCAACTTGGGGTTGGATTTTGTTACGAAATACAACGATCCATCATCTACAACGATGACATAATGCTAAATAAGCATACTATCCGTACTATCATCAAAAGAAAGGTTCGAATTCGCTCGGACTAACGCATTTTTGAGAAAGTAGAAATTAAGAGCTCAAAAAAAATAAAAGTACGAAGTACCCTCAATCCACAGGATTATGTCGGTCGATCTCGACTCGATACCCTATGCTTTCTTTCACGCAATCCTGTCACATAAAATCATCACCTTTAAACCTAAAAACTGATGCCAATTATGGCATATAATTTATTGAAATATTACAACTATTACATAACTCTTCATCTTTCATTGTTTAAATTGGTAGATTAATTGCAAATTGTATGAAATATCTCATGAAACGCCGCATCTAAATCTGATCTAAACTTCATTCTAAATTCATAATAAATCAGAGGAAATAATCCGAATAATTTTGGAACCGCACTCAGCGACATCTTCTCATCTAAAAATATAAACATTTTGCAACAGCGCGAGCTAAATTTACTATTTTCTATCGTGTGTGTCTGTGAAGTGGACACTTTCGGATTCGAAACGCACGTTTTTAGTTTTAATTTCGGCAATAAAATCAAGAAATATGATGAATTCGAAATGGAAGTCAGTAAATCAGTATAGGAATATAAAATATTATAAATAATTAGCCAAACAACGGAAGTTTTTAGAAGTTTTTTGGGGTCGATCAATGGATCAATAGGGTTTAGGGTTGTTAAATTCTATTAAAATACAAGATAAAAAAATGGATAAAAAAGCTGCAGTTAGAAATGGTATTGTACTCGATTTTGACCTTCCGAAGCCTCCGGTTGTGGAATATAAATTTAAATGCGAGTTCGAAAATTGTGACAAGAAATTTGTAAAGTTGTCCAGGCTGAAGTTTCATCAGAATGTGCATTCCAACGAGGTAAACCAGAAATATGTTATTTTTAAAATCAGTGTTTTTTTAATGTTTTTTTTTTTTTTTTAGAAACCTTACAAGTGTTCATTTGAAGGATGCAATTCGGCTTATTTCCGACCTAGTCATTTACAACGTCACGAATCCTGCAGACATTCCTCCAATTCTAAGGATGAAGAAGGAGCATTTAAGTAAGTCAAGAAGAGAGATGATATGGAGATGAATTTTAACAGGAACAATACAGCTAGTTTTTAACAAAATTGTGGTTATTTAATTATTACAGATGCAGTTTTGATGGATGCGTTGCATCGTTCGATTTAGCTAAAAGTCTGTATTATCATGAGAAAAGAAAGCACCAGCCGAAGAGAGAGATTGGGAAATATCAGTGTTCGCTGTGCGAGAAAAAGTTTTCGAAAAAGTTCCTCTGTAAAGAACACGAGGCTGTTCATACGGGAGAAAAGGCTTTTGAGTGAGTTAGAGAACTTAGTTTGAGGCTCGGAATATGGATGAAGAATGTATGTTTTAATTGGTTACTTTGTGGTATGAATTTTAGGTGCTCAATTAAAGGATGTGAAGAAAGATTTGATACTCGGGCGTCTTTTAAATCACATTTGAAAGCTCATAAAGGAGATTTGGCGTCAGAAAGCCCTTCAGCTTATACTTGTACTGAATGTGATGCTCAGTTTTCAAAGTGGTCACTTCTTTTAGCTCATAAGAAAGAGCATCCCATGCGTAAGTATAGGGCTTTTTTCTTGTATGTAGTTTAAATGTGATAAAGTGTCAGTATTTTAACAAATGTATTAACTCTTTCTCAGCTTTGAAAGTGTCTTGTCCAGTCTGCAGTAAAATGTTTTCCAAGTCTTCGTTCAAAGTACATCAAAAAGTTCACGAAGAAGACAGGACTGCTTTTACTTGTCCTCATGATGGATGTCCGAGGTATTGTTTGTTTTACGATTTAAGTCTTCATTATTCTCAATTCATGATCTTAATGCTCTATGTGCTTACAAGTAACGTGATGTAAATCTTATTTGTTTTTAGATTTTATTTTCATGTCAAAAATCTAACGCATCATGTAAGAATTACGCATGAAGGTGTTGGGTTTCAATGCGATATTTGTATGAAGAAACTGAGTACCAAGGTATTACTTTATTTCTGCTATTTCGTGTGTTTTTTAAATAATTACTCGTAGTGTATTCCTTTTAAAAATTGTTTCTGTTTTCAGCAAAAATTAAATCAACACATTAAACGAATTCACGAAGAGGCCAGTCTGCAGGATACATTGAAACTATGTACCTTGAAGCCTAAATTTAATAGAGAAAAGGTTTTAAAGATGCTATGTGGTGGCGAAAAGCAATTAAACGTCAAACGAAGGGGTCCTGCTAAAGGTAGCAAACAAAAAAGTAGGTCGCAAAACTTAGAAATTGTTCAAAGTCTGTTGTCAGATGGTGAAAGTGGGGGATCAAGAAATACTTCCGGTGAAAATAGTCCCATGACTTCTGAGTATAGTTGTGAACATTTAGAAGGCATTTAAAGATTTAATTAATTAATAAACCGGCAAAAAGGGGTTGAAATAAAATTCAGTTGACTAACATCAACAATTAGTATGACATTATTTCTTCTTCCATGTTACATATAATAGTACAACTGTAGTCTCGTGTAAATCAGAAAATTTACGTCTAAAGGGCCTTTCATACTATAAAATCAACATTAATAGATATTCCTTACTAGGCATTAAATATTCAATATTGTCAAATGCCGATGAACTGACAGCTTACTTTCCAAAACATTCTACTTGCTATGTCATAGTCCAGAGTGGAATGAACTTTATAAATTACAAACAAGCCTTGTTCATTGATTTCGGTTCCTTATAGCCCAGCTAAACCATGAGAGTTTGTGTATCAGTCCGGTCGCAAGGATACCGGGTAGTCTACACTACGGATTGCTTACACGGCATTATGCGTCTGGATGGAGCGTTCAGACAGAGTGCCGCATGAAATTCATAGTTTTAAAAACATTTGAAAACACTGTTATCATTAAACCACTAATACCATGTAGTAAATCGATCCAATAATTGCCCAACCTTTGTATTTTAAACGCATATGTCAGCCAAACGGCATCCTAGAGGTCTATATGCTTCAAAATAGGATTGTTACATCAATATTTCCGAAATATACAGTACGGGCATTTTATAATGCCAAACTTTGGTAGCAGTAGCTTTTAGCATCGTATCCATCCATAACTGTACGTTTACAAGGGAACGGGGAAGCCCAGATACTTGATAACTGTACTGTCACTGTCACCTCGAGCATCAATATTCTAATAATTGTCAAGTGGTCCTAAACTAACTCTGGCTGAAATATTGGCTAAAAGCAAAACTAAAGTTTTTCAGTCCTGTACTGATACACAACTTAGCACTTATTTATTCTAACTATTAACTATCCATTAGACTATTTGGAAAAACTTTCTTGTAAAAGCATGCAAACTGTCCATAAAATACGTACATCGAAATATTTCCATACTATTGACTTTTACTAATATAGCAGTTTCAACAGTAATGAACTTCGATGAAAAGGAAAGAATGCTACCAAAGTGAAAGGCAGAGCTCTTGGTGAAAGCTGCACACGAATAGTACCTTTTATATGACAACTACTTATACCCAACGATCTTCTCAGCCCAATATTGTGACAAATTGAGAGTCATCTGTTAAAATACACCGTACCATGTACTGTAGCACGTAGTTTAGCTTTTTGGGACAGGCAGTATAAAAAGAACCGAAATAAATACAAAAAAACCTCATAGTTTATTCACCACAACTCGTGCAAGCTTTCCATCCAGCTTTCCTTATCAATCATATCCACAAAAAATCTTAATTCTTTGATTGGTTTAATTTTTATCACAAAAATTCAACGTGTAAGTGTAGGCATGGTCCAGTTTTGTTAATTTAAAATGACAAAGAAATGCTTTAAAAAATCTTAAATAAAGCTAAGATATACCCACTAGGTCAGTTATTGACTTATTTCCAACATCAAAGCTAATAACCCAATGTAAAGAAAGTAGAAAGAACCAACCGGAGGTGGCTATATTTCCCTATCTAACCCTTTGGACCATGCAAAATACTCTGTCGGAGAAAGGCAAATATTAATTAATGAAGAGTGTCCCTCTTTACTTTATAAGCAATTCATTAGCTGTCCCACTAGAAGACAGGAGAGCAATTCAAGTGAAACTGCAACCCCCTATTGCGACTAAGATTACTACACATATACCAGTTTCATACTTCAGAAACCACATTACATCCAGAATTATTCCCCCAGTTTGTGGCCGTAAAGCGTTAGCTTTACTCACATACCTTTTCATACAAACGTACGTACGTTTACACGCTTACATGATAATCGGTAGAGTGTAACATTTCTGCAGGCATCCTCCGGGAGGTTTCCTCCTATACCCGCATAAAGCAACGAATACCAAAGCCAAAGAGGGTTTACGCTTAAGGACCGAATTGTATGACGGTCTGCGAGTTCGAGAATATCGTTAGTGGACGAGGAGAAAGTTTTAAGAATAATATGGTTAGCTTCCACTTCATTTAGTTGTGTTTTGCAAGCCAATCATGACAAACAACAGTAGCTGGGCTCCTTGCCTTGCTAATTATAAATGACGTTAAAAGCAATACCTTACGTTACGTGGTTTTAGCTTTCACCAATTTTGGACTCTTGTTCCAATAAGATTTCCTAACAGTCGTAAATACAGAAAGCTAAAAAGTTTTTGGTCGGTTGTGAACTAAGCTGTCATTGCTACCTGTTGTAAAATAGTAAACGTTCTTCAGATAATTGTGTGCCTTTCGTCTGAATGGTGAAAAGATCTGGAATCAGCGCTAAACGAGTAGACACCCATTATAAACAAATTGCATTATCAAACAAGCATACAAAACTCAACTCGTACACTTTCCCTAAATACCATCATGGTGTATTTTTTAACAACTCATCTAAGCCCTTTGCTTATCTCTTTCATGTTTCGTAGATAGATTTTCTATACTTTTCCCAAGTATTTATAATATTCTACGGCTACTAGACTAACAGAATGTACTAATACTTTGCAGAATATGGAATCTTTAACTTTCTCCCAGTAGTAGTTAACTTTACTTGCCTTAACTTTGAATGTGCATAACTGAATTAGTTGACTTTATTTGAAATTCTTGCTTTTGAGACTGTTAATGGTTTGATGAGTTCATGAAATCCTTCAAGAGTCTTGGAAAGGGTGAATTTGGGTTGAGAATTCTGTTGGTGGTGGTTGGACCAAGAATATAACAATCGATCAAGACAACTTACTGTCAAAACTTTTCAATATCGTCTTCTACGCTTTCCTTCATCATCGACAAATCATGAGAGCTAAGAGTGTACATACATACCAGTTGTTCATTATAAATGTTCACTCACTACACAACTTTCCCTGTTTGTCTATTATTAATTCACAAAGCAAGCAAACTTGTAAAAGTTTCATTAAAAAAGCCTTAATTTCTTTATATCGAACGATTATTTAGGAAAATTCATAGGATATTTTATGATAGTAATATTTGCCATTTTTTTAATCGGTGATACAACTTAGTTTTTTCTGAAAACATTTAGTTATCTATCATAAATTACTGTAATATTTAAATGAAAGCCTGAAAAAATATATTTTATTTGCAGATTTAGAAACAGATTAGTTAAATGCATGCAGTTTAATTATCCCGAGCCGGGCTAAGATAAGTTTAGTTTTTCCTGGATATTTATTGTCAAACTTTAAAATATATAATGCAGTACAATGCATATGCATACTTCTTGTTTTTTCCGTAGCTAAATCTTTCGCAGACGAAATATGCTTGCTTAATTCATGTATATGTTGCGTCTACCTAAAATTAATTGCACACTCCTTTCCTTCCATTTCCATGAGCTTAACTACTTAGTAAGAATAATAGCCTTATAGAATGCTAACTTGTATACTTTTCTCATTTTGAAACTAACGGACTCAACATCCAATGCAACCAAACCTGCTCATGTTCATATTTCCAATGAATATGGTCGAAGCTGAATTGAACGCTCATGATTTCCTTAACATTCGCTTTGTAGTCAAACAAGTCAATCAAAGTAAGTAATTTAATGCACGTGTTACTGACAATCTAATCAGACAGATTATGACCTATAATTAAGAGCGATAGTTAAGTAGAAAGTAGTATACGCTGTAGAATTTAAAGATCCACAAAGCTAACATAGACAGGTTTATTTTACATTTAGTGGACAGTTTTCAGCAGTAAAATACTAAACCGCAGATGTCAATATGTTCGAAAAATATTAAATGCAATCATATAATTGACAGAGTTTTATTATTAAATGAGTAGAAACCTATTAAATTCTTTGATAAAACCGAGTCGTAGATTAAAAATGTATAGGCTTTAAAAAAGCTTAAAGTTTAATCTTGACAATGATTGACAGAGAGAGTGCCTCTCGATCCACATTGGACAAGCAGGATGTCAAATAGGAAATGCGTGTTGGGAGTTATACTGCTTGGAGCACGGGATTCAACCGGATGGGATGATGCCTTCGGATGATACCCTTGGGGGTGAAGACGATTCCTTTAACACCTTTTTCTCAGAGACTAACGCTGGAAAGCATGTACCCAGAGCCGTTTTTGTCGACTTGGAACCTACTGTCATTGGTAAAAGCACACTTTCACTTCCGTTAATAACCCTTCCACCAAAACGTTGAAAAGAAATGGTCATTTCCGATCTTTCAATCAATCATTTTTCATCAATACCATATTATAGTCAGAGCGGGGGAGTGTGTGTGTTGTATTCCAGTAGCAAAGAAGGTATTATTGCATCGGAAACAACATTTTAATGCAAAAAAGTATTCTCAGGTTGGGCTGGGCAGTAAGCCTTGATAAAATAATCAAATTGGAACAGCAAGCCTTGGAAGTTTGTATGAAACTTTTCTAATAAATAGTTAAGTAACTGTCTGATCGATAACTTTGTCAAAAGCCTTACACTTCGCAAGAAATTTTCTATAGTTAGACTCTTCTGTAGACGACGACGACACACATTTGTTAATAGGCTAGCTTACTCGCAGATTCACAAATTATACGCATACGAACGTTAACGTATACGTTAACCGAAAAATGGTTCTGTAATGAATATTACTGCTAGATTGTTTAATTCAGAACTCTACCTAGAAATGCCACTTCAGAGAAAGGACACATACAATGTAATGTATGCACTTCAGCAAATATTTTTATTCATGAGGGGAAAAATTCATACCAAGTAAAGCTTATTCAGTCGTATTTGGGTAAACTTATTACAACCAGTATCAAAGCCAGCAGGTAGTTTCTACTTTCTATGCGAATAAGGCTGTTTCTTTCTCCGAGTTTCCCTTTGCTTGGTAACTTACCAACTCAAACGCAATCCCTACCATTTTACCGGTACTAACTTTACTCTGGAAATGGAAATAAAAATATTTACTTTTCTCCGTTGTCCAATTTGCATACATATAGCGTGACCAAAAGCCCTACTCCTAATCAATCCGCAGTTATAAGCTGCAGGAGTTGTGCTATTCTTTCATATTCAAAATGAAACTTACTGGAATCATGGTTGATTCATTTCAGTGGAAATCGGTGTTTACCAGACGACTATTATGTACTTATAAACGTAAATGTCGGTAGTAGGGAAGAGTATTAACCACTCAAGAATTATTAAGTACTTTGATCCTATCTAAATACTCCCTTTGTACTTTTAGATTGATGATGATGATGCTTAAGCTTCCAAAATAAATTTCCCCATAAAATAAACATGATCCAAATCTAAGAACCAAATAAAATATTAGCAGCATTGTTTGCTCAGAAATTTACTCATTGGCACTCCTTCCTGTCGTCCTAATTTCAGTAAGAGTGGGCTATTATATCACTTATCTTACCATTTCCAAAGTAGGACATTTAATGTGACAACTGCATGGCCCTAGGCAGGCAATAATCAATATTTGGTGACCCGAATATAACAATATAAAGGAGCCCCTGTTTCCGACAGCGATGCACTCATTCTGGGCTAAATTAATTGCTCTATATTGATAGATTGCTTATTTTATAAAGCGTCATGTTTACGTACTTTATAGGTTAAAACTAAAACTGTCATCGGCCATTTGAATTTCAGATGAAATCAGAACGGGAACATATCGTCAACTATTTCACCCCGAGCAACTACTGACGTGGAAAGAAGACGCTGCAAACAATTATGCACGAGGTCATTACACAATTGGCAAAGAGATAATTGATGTGACATTGGACAGAGTAAGAAAGTTGGCCGAACAATGTCATGGACTTCAGGGATTCCTTATTTTCCATTCATTCGGAGGTGGAACTGGCTCAGGGTTTGGGTCTTTGTTGATGGAACGACTTTCCGTAGACTTTGGAAAGAAATCAAAGCTATGTTTCTCCATATATCCAGCTCCAAAGGTTTGATGATAAATTCTAGATATTTTCCAGCATATTTTCTTTCTTTTGGCAGTCATAGTCCAAAAATACTTTCTTCATTGACCTAACAACTTTCGAGATCAATGTCGAATCTTATTCGAAGACATAACATTTTCTTTTGTATAATCATGCTTCATTCCGGTTCTGCTGACCTTGTCTTCAGGTTTCGACTGCTGTTGTAGAGGTACGTTTTTCTCACAACTATATCTGTCCAAGATACGACCACATTCGTTCTGAGAAATGGTCTACTAAACCATTGCATATTTCATTGTATTATATTTGATTTGATTGGAATTTACCTGACGTAATATCTTCCAAACAGCCTTACAATGCCATTCTATACACCCACACAACGTTGGAGCACTGTGACTGTGCATTTATGGTTGATAATGAAGCAATTTACGAGCTTTGCTTCAGAAACCTTGGTATTGAAAGACCAACTTATACCAACTTGAATAGGCTTATAGGGCAGATTGTGTCATCAATAACTGCTTCACTCCGATTCGACGGAGCTCTCAATGTTGATCTTAATGAATTTCAAACAAACCTAGTTCCTTACGTGAGTCCACTAATTTAAGTTACAGGTTGCAGATTTGCTTACTATCGGGGCATTTTTATTAATTGAACGATTGCTTTTAATTTCAGCCACGCATACACTTTCCATTGGTAACCGACGCCTACTGTTTAATAATGTTTCCGTTTACCATATATACGTATTAGGACAGTAAATGGTCAATTACTATACTTTATTTTAATGACCTTAGGCAACGTATGCTCCAGTGATATCTGCTGAGAAAGCTTACCATGAGCAAAATAGTGTGGACGAAATAACCAAAGCGTGCTTTGATCCAGCTAATCAAATGGTCCTTTGCGATCCGCGGAGGGGAAAGTTCATGGCTGTTTGCTTGTTATATAGAGGTGATGTTGTGCCGAAGGATGTAAACGCAGCGATTGCTGGTATTAAGGCTAATAGAGCTGTCCAGTTTGTAGATTGGTGTCCAACAGGTTTTAAAGTAAGACCAGTGGAACGTTGTTCTATGCAACCAATCTTCACATAACAATATATTTAAGAGCTAATTAAAGGATGAACTTTAATACTTTCATAATTTGTTTATTTCCAGGTTGGAATAAATTATCAGCCCCCAACTGTAGTACCAGGAGGTGATCTGGCCAAGGTTCAGCGTGCTGTTTGCTGTTTGTCAAATACAACCTCGATTATGGATGCATGGGTAAGTAATAATTCGCAAACGTCGACTATTAGAGTTGTCCTAATTCCACGAAAGGTATCAAATCAATTCCTTTAACTTTATACGTCTTTTCAGGCACGACTAGACCATAAATTCGACTTGATGTATGCTAAGAGAGCCTTTGTACATTGGTATGTTGGCGAGGGTATGGAAGAAGGTGAGCGTTGTAGTTTATATACATTTATCATTTTATTGACAACCGTTTGAATTGCTTCCGATGCATAATGTTAATTATTTTGAAAAAAATTAAGGTGAATTTTCCGAGGCTCGAGAAGACTTGGCTGCCTTAGAGCTGGATTATCAGGAAGTCCAGGAAAGTGCTGGAAGCGAAGATGAAGCATAATGTTTTAATTTCTGCTTCGGAATTATCGATATCTTCTTCTATACCCATCATGAAAATAGAGTCGTTATGCTAATTATTTCAACTACTCATAGTCTAGTTTACTGAATCTTAGGGTTAAAGGTGTCGTTGCATTACCTGGAACCCCGAGGACTGCATAGTGAGTGCAGTGAGTGCGTAGAAACCCGTCTGAAGTTAGTATTTTGAAATAACGAAATAGTTTCAACGTATTATTGTTAGCACAAAAGAAATACTATTAATGAATGCACAATGCATCACATCAAGGAACTTATTTTAACAAAGTTACTTACATTTTACGTACATGACCATTCGGCATAAAGAAAGTGAAAGTTGTAGAGTTGGGGGAGGGTGTGTGTTAAAGACAAAAAAATCAATACAAATTCTATATTTAATGTTTTGCATTTCAGTATAGAAAGGATGAGAAAATATAACTGCCCGTCCCTATAATTCCGTCCGTTATTTTTAACGATTCCGTGAAAGTATTGAATTTACCTGAAGTCTTAAAGTTTTCTCGTGTATAATATAGTCTTTCTCATAATAAATTATGTACTAAAATTCTACATTGAATCAACACATTTTGTAAATCTCTCGTTACCGAATTCTTAAAGACGTTAGGGGGTTGAATTCTTGGATTCACTACACGAATCTTTTACCTAGAAATAATTGGCTAACAATTCATGAAACATTTTTGGCAATACTAAATACAATATAGATACAGTTTAAGTTGGCATTCATGTTTGAAGGTCTAGAAAAAAATGAAACTCAAATGTTTTTCTCTAATTATATATTCCTTCAATTCCTAATTAAAGTAAGAGGATAATATTATAGTAACATACAAGTTTAGATTACTTTTATGATTTCAGTTCAGGCGTTCATAGGGTCTTTTCCAGACTCAAGATAACTAGTCATCATAGCTGTGATGTTGATAGATTTTAATGAAGGGTTTACTGTTCAAGTACTGTACTCTCTGTTGTCTTTGTGTCGTCGTTATCTAAATTTAGGTACCATTAAAAAATTACCATTCTAGTCGTTAAAATAAGTGTGGACGAAGAAGTTTTGTAAAGATCTCACTATTCATACTGCGTTGCAGAAACAATCAATGTGTAAATAAATGGCTTTCGGTTATCGGAATATGGTTAATAGTACTCGATAAGTTCGCTGTGAGAGCAAGAAGTAAGAAGCACTCTAGACGGTGCTATATTATTATATGGTGACGTGTCATTGCTTGCAAAGACATATTCCACCATTAGGTCGCTCGTATTGTTTTTAATCTTAATCTATACTATAATGTAGCCCATTAAATATTCGGTCGGTACATAATTATTTTCGTCTTAGTCTTAACTTTTGGCATTTTGTGCCGTTGTTTTTCCGCACACACATTATTGTGAAATGCAGGGTTTCTTAAGTTAGTAAATATTGTAGTCTATAATAAGTTTTGAACCATTATACATTAAAGTTAAGATCTTGAAGGATAATCTTTTTAATCTTGAAATAAATAACATAACTATCTTAATGCTATGTATGTCTAGTTAAATAAAATAAGACGAAATTTAATAAAACCCACGTTAATCTAAATCTGAGCCCCCATACTTCATTTCCATTTTTCAAGAAATCATATATTTGATTTGACCATCCATATATTAACGAATCTCAGAAACTTTAAAATAAGTTTATTCAAATCACTAAAACTGTCAGTAATAAATAAATCTTATAATCGAGGTCCTTCCCTGCATGAAAAAATCATATAACCTTACACACTATCTTTAAAATGAGGTGAGTAGCTAGGTTTAGTAGAGATTCGTCTTTTCGAAGGTGTTGCTGACATGTACAGGTTAAATTCAGCTTCTGCAAAATCAAGCAGTATTTGCTTTGGCATTGCTTGCTTAGTTTTACCATTTATAAAAGTAAAAAGGTAACTAGTAACTTGACTTGGCAGAAATGAAAGTCACTCTGGCAGTCGCTCATGTCATGAAACTCGTTAAAAGAATGAGGGTCTTTAATTCATTCCCAATTTTATATACAACTAATTTATAAAAAGCGTGTGCTTCATTCAATGGGAAACTGGTTCAGTAGCTGCTGCAAGTGTCCTACCACCGCTGCGATAAAAAAAACGCTACAACTCAGTCGAAGCATTCATTCTTCAGAATGAGAATGAATTCAGTATTCAGTTTCTGAGTCAGTGGGCCAATACTACGTCCAATGACAGGAATAACACGGACCCTTTCATATCTGTCTTAGCTACTAGAAGCAACAGCTTCTTCATATTGAAACGTCTTTATAACACGTTAAAAATTGTGTACGATTTTTGTACAAATTCAATAAATATGATCTCTTCTACCGTAAATAGCTACAGTAATTATTGGGCTAAAAATAATGCTCAACCGAAATTACTACTCGGTCTGATAATATTGCTAGGAGCGTTTGAGCTGAAGGACACCTTAGGGTTTTCTATAGCTCCTATGGGACTTTCTGGGGCTTACTTGCCCTTCGGGAACTATGCAAAAGCCGGAAAGTCCGGGTATGGCGTTTCATGGTCTAAGAATCTTGACGGTGAGATAAAACTAAGGTAATTCAAACGAGCCAAGTATTATTGTAGTTAAAAAATGAGAAAAGTTTTGAAAAAAATAGGGCTTTTTCATATTTATTTAATAGAAAAGAACTTTGCTCATGGATTCCAGACAACGTTATCTATCAATACAGATACCATAATGATAGCCAGGCCTGTTATAAGTTAGGGGATACTGGACCTTGTGGCCAGAATATGGTATTTTTCGGCTTCCAAACCAACGCCGTTTATGGACAGTGTGACTGTAATTATAATGACAATGGTAGAGCGATGATATACGATCCCCAGGAGAAGATGTGTCATTTTGTATTTTCAAAGGTTTGGACTTCAAATCCTGATGTTAATATTATAAAACAGCTCAAAACCTTCGTCCTGGTTTCTGTGTCTTAAAAAATGCAGCTCTTTTATGTATATTTCTGGATTTTTAGGGTAGTTGCAAAGTCAACGAGTGGTTGACTTTTGACTTGGGCTGGAAACCAGTTTGTCAACCGAATAAATGCATCGCGAGCTATGACCAACTGAATAAGATCATTCCAACGGGTGGGCAGGAATTACACGGGGTCAAGGGTCAGAAGGCCGTCTGGGTGGAGTATGTACCTTACCAGGGTTCTTGCGTCGCATTAGGGGAATCTTGTGAGGATAAGAAGGATCCTCAATGGGCTTCCATGCAACATTTACCCTACGAGGTTCAGTTCGTAAAGGGCAAGTTGAATGCTCGGTGTGCTCCAAGAAAGCTTATTTCTTGGAGATTTCCTACTCCCAAGATGCAATGTGTTCCTGGTGGTTATCTATCATCCGTAATGTCATTGGGGGTAGCTAACAATTCTACGTCAGGAGCCCCACAGCAAGGAAGGATAGGAAAGGATAAGTGTCAGGTTTCTTATGAGGTGTAGCTTGTTAGGTTTCGTTTTGGTGATGTTAAAAGTAAACTGAAATAAAATATTTAGCAAAAAACGCTTCCCGATACTTTTAGAACTCGACGCTTAAAGTCTTTGCTACCAATTGTTGCTAGAAATAACATAACCAAGCAGTTTCAATTGCATACCTAACTGAACCATCAGAATACCATTTATCCATCAATCTTTTAGTAGCAAAGATAAGGTTCATAGGAAAATAGCTAAAAATGTTGACGCATACATGTCTATATCCAATTATTGAACTCTATCACGCCAAAAGGTATTAAAAAACCGGTGCAATGCAATGCAGTAAAATTATTTAATTTTTATTATGATATTTATCAACTTCTTAATTCATATCTTAGCTATTAAAACAGCTAACACTCTTATTCACAAAACATAAAAAATTGTAGACCACCGTCCGCAAGACAAAGAGGAGAGTTTCCCTTCGAATCTATGCAATATTTCCGTGGGTTCGTTTCTACAATCCAAATGTCCAATCCCCAGTTGTCCATACTTATTCAGACCCCAAGAGAAAGCCTTCCCACTCTTAAGTCTGGCCAAAGAATGTCTCGCACCGGAAGCCACTTCCACTATAGGATCTTCCGCCGAGCCCAAATCAACTGGATAAGGATGACCCAAAATGTTGGACAATCTACCCGCAGAATGACCCAATTGACCTGACTCGTTCCAACCCCAAGAGTAGACGTCCCCATCAGAAGTCAAAGCCAGCGTATGCCAACCACCACAAGAAACGTCCCGAACGGTTGACGGAAGGTCATCAAAAAAGTCAATGCGTTTTGGTTGTTCGCAATTAGTCATCGTGTAGTCAGTGTCCACATGTCCTAATTCCCCTCTACCCCCGTTCCCCCAGGAATATAATGCCCCCGTATCACTCAAAGCTATGAAATGACCGAATCCACAAGCCAATTTGACTAACTTTACATTATCCACTCTCCATTTCAATTCAATACTCGTCGACCTAACTTCATAAATGCAACTGTCATAATCTAAAATGAAGACGGAGGTGTCGTTTGAGCAGATTTGAATTATAGACAACGTCTTCTCCAAACATTTATCTACAATAGTAGACGTCAAACATAAAACATCATCATCCAACTGAGCTTTCAAAGCTACTCTATAAAGAGTACTATCGGATAACCGTAAACCTATGATTTCCTTATTAGTAATACAAACATCGTTAACTTCTTGTTCACTTGAAAATAATTCCTTCGCTTCTGGTACACCCTGTCCTTGCACAAACCATTTTGAACCGCAGCCTAATTTTTGAAATACAGCAAGTTCGAATCTAACAACTAGTTTAACAATACCAGGTAGTTTTACAGGCTCAACGCTAACAACTGTTTCAGGAGACCTTGACAAAACTCCGTGAAAGTGATCACCTCCAGTAAAATATACAGTGCTACTACTTTTACCGTCTAACATTTCTAACTCTGTCCGATTCGAACAAAATCGAAGGGCAGAATAATTCAATAGTTTCCCTAAAAAAATGACTACTTTCCCAATAGTTTGTCAATAGGTTCGTACATCCAATCTGTGTGTTCGAGATTCTCAGCCTCTTTCCGTAGGTCTGAAAGTCGCTTAATATGGTCAGCTATTTCAGCCTTTTTTCTACTCGCTTCTGCAGCCAAAGTGTTGGAATATTTTGAGAATATTTTTTCGTCCACGGCGCTTGACATAGGCAGGGTGGCCACTTTTGTGGATAAAGTGGTGGACGATGATGAAGGGGGTGTGGTTAGCAGTAATAGTCGTGACCCGGAGGATTGCATGGGTGGGCTTGATCCAGATCCAGCAGACGCTTCTGTTCCAGACATATTCAATCTATGTAAATTAAATGGTCCGGTTTTTAACAATTTTATAAAAAAATTATATAACCTAATTACGTTGGAATTTGGAATACAAATGGGATGGGAAACTTACGATATATAAAGTTGTGCTTTATCTGCAAAGTAAATCCGGTCACAATCCCACAAAATCGTTTACTTCATTTGAACTTAATTTACCTGGACTGCAATTTAGGATAGATAGATTGGGGATGGAACTTTAAACTTTAATAAATTTGATATGTAAAAACGTGCAAAATACATCAAGTAACAGGTTGTTAATTAGTTGGACTGACCAGTTGTATCTTCAGTCCAACTAGTTGTTACTTAATAGACTTCTTTTATGCAATAGTTTGGGTAGTTTTCTGGAATAAAATCAACCTTTTTCACAAATACTCTTCGCTAGATAAAAGCTGGATCTGGAATCTGGATGGAACTGCCGGTATATTTTTGACAATCTAAAAAGAAGGGAATGGGTCGTTTGAAGACATTGAATACGTTGTCTATCTGTGCATTAACCTTACGGTTGTCATTAAAGCGCTGAAATAATTCAACTAGAATGTTATTTCTGGCATTTTGACGCGTCGGAAGATATCATCATTGCGTATTGCGTTGCAAGTATTTAATAGATTTCAATATATTTTGTTATTTAATATTGTTGCAATCTGCAATAACTATTAGGTAGCTAAAATATTCACAGATCTTTAACAAACAGTCTTTTACCTCTGGTAACGTCCTTTACAAACAGAATCTCAACTGGAAAACGGATTTAAAAAACTAGAAACATAAATTCAAATTGACTCATAGATTGACAAGACTTGAATACTGATGCGTTATCTACTACCTACAGTTTATACACTTGTTCTATTAATCACATATTTCATACTCCGCTATTTTATATTACCACATTTAATAATGAAACGGATCAATTATTCCTCTGTTAATGAAGAACTTCCTATTTGTGAATGCCTCATTTCTTCATAAAGCACTTTTGCATAATTAACTTGCTGGACTACACGCTTCGCAATGTTTTCATGTTCGCAAACTACTTGTGGTCTACTAGGAGCCTGTGTATCAGGTAATCGTCGTACAAGTTCTATGTATGGATTTCTTTCATAACTTCCAGGTACAGCAGCAATTTGGCACTCCGTCAGGTCACTGAAATTTAAAAAAAATACCGTATCTAATTTTAGGGATAATATACATGGAATAGACCTACACGGTTTCATAAACTATCTTTTACCTTAGTGGGACTTTAAGTATAAATGGGTTTCCTTTTCCAGGACGGAAAACTGTGACTGCTTGCGACGATATCATGATACGGAGATCTTGATTAGGGCCACTTTTTAGAGTTTCGCATCCAATGAAAATTTCACTGTAGTTTCTATCATTAAGTTCAAAGAGTAATTCTTGGCCTTTAGCAGACAGCTCCAAGAATATCGGTAAAAGCCTGAATAAAAATTAACGTTTAAACATCCTATTGGAAAGCATTTTAAAACTACAAAATAATATCCCTACCCTCCATTCCCTACAACAACTCTAGGTAGTCGGGAACGAGTAGGTGCTATCCGGGAAGACGTTTTAGATGAGTCACGGATCGCAGAAGCTGCACCCGTAGCGAAATCCAGAACTCCAACGGCTGGCTTAGTGATAGTTCCAACAATGCCTCGACTTAATCCAGTAAATAAACCCTGAAAATTTGAAAAAAACGTGAGAATTTTTTTTAAACATGTTTCTTTTTCTTATTGGAACTTACACTAAATCCTTCGGTAGCCATCCCTTCATAAGACTGCGTGACCACTGAGGTGACACCTCCTATCAAACCATGTCCAAAGCCTCTAAGTCCAGCATACAAATACTCCCCGGAAGAACCCGCATGATCTTCTTTGATTCTACGTCTTTCTTCTTCGTGTTTATCGTCTAGAATAGTTCTACCTAAGCCTTCCCCCAGCGTTCCGGTGACTTTGGCCGCAGAATTCGACAACCCATGAGCTACATTTTTTACTAAGGCTCCGACCTACAACACAATTATAGGAATTTTTATCGGAATTGTTTTTAACGTTTACCATAATTTTATTAAAAGGCTATTACCGAGCCTTCATAAATCATTAAGCTAACTCCTTCCGACACGTCGTTGACAAATCCTAGAGGATTTCCTAAGAAATCTGTAGATCCCAGAATAACAGCAGCTTGAGATAGGAGTTCATCTTTGTAGTGTTTCACAATTAGAGCCCATAAGAATTCAAATGTTTCAAAAGGATGATGCTTCTCAAATGGATCCAATTCAACATTAGCATCTTCAAATCTGATCAGCGTTAGTCCAAGCCGTCTTTTCACCGCAGCTAATTCAGGTTGTAGTTTTGATGAAGTAAGAACACTCAATTTAACCTATTTTGTAGAGTAAGAGTTAGTAGTTAAACTGCATAATATAATAAATTAAATAAGATAGGGTTATATCTTTACCTGATTTAAAACTAGTTTCAAAATCCCGAAGTAGTACCGTCTAGTACTCACAGAAGCATTACTTGTTAAAGCTTTTTGAACTTCAAAATCTGACTGTTGTAATGCATCCAGACTCTGAACCTTTTTGCCAAACCCGAGCCATATACACATTTTTAGCAGTAATTTTTCATCAATCACTAATGTGATGGGTTTGATAACTAACTCCCATATTTTGAACACGCGTGCATTTAAATTGGACTTCATGCTTTCCCAGTATAAATGTAAGGCTGGCTGCTCTTGAAACAGATCAAAATCATTAACAGATTCTGACCTAATTCCGGAAGGAACATAAATTGCTGCTGATTTTTCGGCATCCAGCAATTGGTTGTCAATTTGGAGGTTTAAGACTGAAGCTTTCACAATCTGCGAGTTTTTTGTATCCGTCCATTCTAAGAAAACTCCCGAAAATCTTGCATATAAAAGTTCCTCCCTTGGGTTACACGACACGATACTTATTCCAAGACCACCATATAGATCCAATTTCAGTCTAAATTTTGGAGTTGTGTTGCAATCATTTTCTATATAAGTATGATTCAACAACTGACGTCTAGGAGGATGGTCAAGATCAATAACACGGAGCACACGCGTTGGACCGTCAGTTTCGACCGATAAGGTTAATGTTCCTGATCCCGGACGAAGTTTTTGAGAGGCTACTGCTTGCTCAGCTTGAATTCCACTGGCAGTTCTTATATAGCATATAGGCTGAGAAGGACCAAGTACAACATCACGCCATTCCTGCCAACTTCCGACATTTGATGATTCGTTAGCTGAGTTTGCTGATGTTCCAAATCCATCTTTCGCTTGAACGTAGACGCCTTCATACATTCTGCATTTCATTTGCCCATCGTGAGTAAATTCCCAATGCTGAGTAGACGCTCGACGTTTGTCTGCTTTTCTTAACATTAATGGTACACACTGATTTGGTAATGGAGCTGATCCAGCAATATCTAACACCAACATGTTGCCTTCAACTACAGGTTTCCTTGGGTCTCTGGGTGAACTGGAAGTAAAAAGAATTTTCGAATGAAACCGTTTATAAAGTTTTACCCTCATTCTGTGTGCATGTCATTGAATGCTTTTCAAACCTTGATCCTTCATGTTCAATCAAGCCATCTTCATTTATTCGCCACAATTGTGATCTCTTTCCCTGTTCTTTTTTACTTAAGACTACTTTTGTTCCTTCAGGAACATCTAAGACTAACTGCAACGTTTCCATTCCTGTTCCACCGATTGATTCTTCTAATCCCATAAAGGTTGCCGAAAAGGCAATGTAGAAGAAATTATCGTAAGTTAGATGAGTCAAATATCTTAACTCATCCATATTTACAATAACAGAATTGCCTCCTGGAGCAGCTACAGTAATATGAGGAGGTTGCGATGGTTCGTCCATTACGTATGGCAATGATGCTTCAGAACGGGCTGAAATCTTTAATCTCTCTTCTCCGATGCATGTCTATTGTAAAAGTTAATAAATAGTATTATTTTATGCATTCAAGTCTCGTCGCAGCACGCAAGTTAAGAACTCGTACATCGGTTCAGTAGTTGAATTTCGACTTACCTGGTGAAATACGATTGGAACAAGCGAGAAGTTATCAACCCTGAAAGGTGGAGGTAGTTGAATGGTATCACTAAAGATTACGAAATAAGACGGCCCTTGCAGTACAATTTCAACGCGTAAGAATTGGCTACCTCCATCTTTGTCCCTGTGTTCACAAATAGTAAATGTACAACGATCTCTCAAACTTAGAAAACATGTATATGATTCAAAAAATATTGTGTGTTGAACCTTATGTTGATGTGAAAGGAGTCCACGTTATCAATAGGAAAACCTCCAGACCATGAGCTGCCTTCTTGCTCCTTCAACCTCACACAAAGAAATTGTTCTTTATCTAGCCTTGGCCAGTGGAATGGTAGGTTGCAACCAGCAGGAAGTGAAAGGTGTGTTGCTTCAGCCTTTGCGTCAAAGAAACTTGTCGCATATGCACGTTGAGAAATTTGGATTTTGAAACTTGACCGATTGTCTACAATATATCGAGGTGAGACAACGACCAACTTCGTATCCCGGTATCGACCAATTCCGTTTTTAACTTCAATTCCCACCATGTACACAGACTCAGGACGATTGCTGCCGTGGCCCACAGTAAGTTTCCTCACTCGAATACCATTTTGACACGCAAATGTTCGACACCAGAAGGGCTTTGAATTCTTATGCAAGCCAGTTCCAACTCTAAGTGTAAGGGTATCGGCTGACCCTTCTTGATCTGCAAAACTCATCATCAAGGGAGTGACCATTCTGCCAACCTTCATTTAAAAATATACCGTTATGAACAAATGATGGACTCAAATCAATAAAGGAAAATTTTATAAAAGGGAAACATACTTCATGTTCTTGAAACTGTCCGGCCGCTTCAGTATTTGTACCATCTTGCTTGCACAAAAGGGGAAGGCCACTTTTATTTACTACCCAACATGGACAACTCAGAAGAATAACGACGACTCCGCAATCTTCTCGCTGGACCTTGGCACTAAGCACTAAAGTCCTCTTAAGACCATCTTGCATTCTTAAACGCAAAACAGCAGAAGAACTTGTAGGGTTATACGTGACCGATGTTCCTTGAGGAAAATTGTCCACTTGAAATGCCACTTCGAAGGTCACAGTGGTATCAATCTACACAAAATATAATACAATGAGAACAGCAACCTTTATTTGAACATAAAATCAATACATCAATCCACGCTTACATTAGTCATCGTGCAATCCTTTCCAGGTGCTATTCTGCCGGAGATTTCATTACCTCTGATCTCAAAATTGATTTCATGGGGGAGAAGATTCATAATCTTAAAGGGACTAAACAGAGTAACCAAGTTTGCTCTTTTCGTCACACTCATTAGCTGGACGATGTTGGGCAATGAATTATGTGGAATTATATCATCACTGTCTGCAGGAAATTCATTTCTCTTCACAGCGACACAAAATCTGTAGGGTAAAGCTTGCTCTGGAGCCCGTGGAACGCATTCGCGAAGTCCTTCTTGACTATTTCCAATTAGTAGAGCTTTTGAACAGTAGAGATACGTCAAGGGATAAGTGTCTGGTATTATAGGACGAATCCACATGTGTGCCCAAACAGAGTGCAAAGGTATAGGATATGTCTGGCCGTGCTGCACTTGTACTATATAAGAGCCCCCAGTCTGTGCCTTTTCAACTTTAAGAAAAATAATAAAATATTATAGAATATATCGAGAATCCTTATCATCTGCCTGAAACAGGGTTGGTTCTTACAGGATGGGTACACAATAGTATTTTCCAGTTTTAGTTCAACTGGTTCAGGAAGCATATTCTTAACCATCAATGCAGACCGCACTATTACCAACTTTTGAGCAGCTCCTTGTAAACTTACTTCAAAAACCAATCTGGTAGGAGGAAGTTCCATGCAAGTCTAGAGCCAAGGATTAATACATAAAACATATTTTTGAATTCGACAAATAAAGTTTATAAAATCATGATAACTTCGCGGAAGAATGCACTATACCGAATATCGTCTCAACGTTGCTTCGGGTTTGGCAACTCTAAAGTACGTTCCTACCCGATCAACCGAAACTGGAGTAACTTCCTTCCAACCATCAACTCTCACAGCAAGTTGATGAGTTCTAAGTTGATGAGTATTTCGATGTCGCAGCTTTCCACGACCTTCAAAACTGAAATGTTGAACTGCACCGTGCGAAACTTCAATCCAACCAGTACCATCAGAAAAGTAGTTTCCTCCAGCTTTTTGTTGCTTTATTAACTCTTCATTGTTTGATAATATCGTGCAGAACCACAACGCTGATCCGGTTTCATTTTTAATGGCAAAGGGGACGAACGGCGTCCTCCGCTTGTCGATCTTAACCTGCTCATAATCTTCTGCCCAGTTGGAGAATACAGTTTTATATAAGCCTAACAAGGTGGAAGTAACGTTTACTTCCATAATCATTCGAGATGATAAAGATATTTCCATTTCCGGGGCCCGAGAGGGAAAATCGGTAGCCGAGGAGCTATCATCTACAACGGAAAGAATGCAAGAAAAAAAACTTAACAACATAACTAAATCAAAATCGAGGAAAGAAGCGTTAACACGCATTCACTCAGGATTACCTAACTGTCCGAGAAGATTTTTCTGCCACTTAGTAGTGCATTTCCAAGGTTCAAGAAATGGTTCCCAGCCGGACAGGGTGCGATTGTAGTAATCTCCACTTAACACACATTCTGCAGAGCCGCTGTAATCCACACAGTTCTGAGATAGTTCTAATTGTTGGACACTGAACTCTAACAGCGGCACATCTGAGTCCTTGCAGTCATCGATTACACATACAGATAGACAGTTACAGCGAGCTTCGATACCAGAAAGGAATCCCAAATCGTGGCCGGCAGATTCTGGAGTTGTGCTGTGCATTTTCTCATCACAAGCTTCGTCATAATTATTGGCAATCCTAACATTGTTATCCGGCCGTTCTTGATTTGAGATATCCTCAGATTTAGTCAGACTGAAAATAGCATTCTCAAGCGATCCAAGATTTCTTGATAAAGCTGCTATTGCAGCATTTCGTGAAAATCCCATTGATGTCAAAGTATCAGCATCACTCAAATCCAAGTCTACAAATGGGATGCCTAGGTACTCGTCCTAAAACCATAAAGCAGTTGTAAATCCTTCAAACATAAGTTTTATTAACTACTATTGATATTTCAGAAGAACACTCACTATGGACTCATCATTCTCTGTGGTTATCAACGAGGAGGAAGGCTCACGAGCCAAAGGAATAGCTTCATTAGTTTCTGTTCTTCGTATATGGGACTGAGCATCCTTCGAGAATTTATCCATTAGTCTGACAAACATCTTCATGTCGTGATAAGACAGTCGCAGACTTAAAGTGGGACTCTGTAATTTCAAGATTTTGCCTGACGATGCCAACGAAAAAGTTGCATCTAAAATTCCTTGAGGTCCAGATTTGGCTTGACGAATCAGTTCTATCTGAATGCTAGTTGGATCTAAAATAGACAGCGCCGTTTCCGATTCCAATCCAAGGATGCAAGAGAACAACTCACACTCTATTAGACTACAAGAGATTGGTCGCTCCAAATGAGGCCTGTACCCCATAACTGCCGTACTCTAAAATTTTCAAAAACAAATACAGTAGTGCAATAAAGATTTAAACTATCAGTACCTGTAAGCTTAACAAATATTTTACTAAAAGAGCTACCTTTAAGATTATTGCATTCGTATCCCAAAACGCAGCTTTCTCCACCACAACTAATTCGCAGCTTGAAATATTAATTTTCAGCTCAAAACTTGTCTCCGGAACATTTAGTACTGGAGCTCTTTTAGTTACAATACCGGCGGAAACTGTGACTGGGCTACATAAATCTCGAGAGCGTTCTAACAAAGGTGAAGCACTATTAGGACGCTGTGAAAATGAATGCAGATTCTCTTCAGCATAAGAAACTCTGTGACTTCTAGGTGGCTTTGGTATCTCTTGAGATAAGAATGATCTGACTTCCATCCACCAATCCAAAATTAACATCAACCTCATATTATTCAAAACAATTGTAACATTGGACCCTCTCTGATTTTGGCGAAAGTGAACTTCTGCTTGCAACGGAACATCAGAATGAAAGGAAGTGGTCTGAGTGTGACTTGAAGACGCAAAAGAATTGCTGCTCTATAAAATATAAGAAAACATATACTGTCAATTAGGTATTCAGATGCAAAAAAAGGAACTCATACAAGTATACAATTTTAAACTACTCTTACGGGCTGCGGATTTGATACGCACTGTTGTAAAATATTAGTAAATACATTCGTAACGTCTGATTCAGTTTCAGAATCGATTGAAGTCCCCTGAGTAGTAGAGCCCTTGTGACCTTCAAATCTAGAGTCCGATATTAAGATCTCCTGTGATGCTAAGTCCACGTCTTTTGTTCCATCACTGCTGCTTTGAAAAGTAAACTTAGATCGTATGAAGTCCACTCTGCTTAGCTTTGCTCCGTCTTTAAGAAGGACGTCTAAGGTTACATTGACTAAATCCAGTTCCACCGTAAGTTCTAATTTAGAACTTTCAACATTAGACGTTTTCTTCGACAACTTTGGTCCAATCGTTTCAGTATTTAGAACTGGAGCTGAAGGGACTGAGTCGATTTGTTCGGCAATATTATGTGCGAGAAATCCCCGGATCAACTGTAAAAAAGTAAGTACATAATATATGAACGAACAGGCTCAAATATGATTCCAGAAAGACATCTTTATAACTATTTCACCTTGTATTTTTCAGGATCTATAGTGCAATAGACAGTAGATAGAACCCCTTGTACTCTGATTGCAGCAGATCCATCATTTAAAGATCCTTTGAAAATTTTTCTGACCTTCAGGTTCAGTGCACATTGCTTCTTAAGAAAAGACGAGTCACCTCTGGTTCTGATAACCGCCCATCCTTTATGCAATCTCCAAGCTTTACCACCGGAAGCTTCTGACTCCTGAACTAACTCGCCAGAATACAAATCCATCTCCATAAGGTCTACCGATATTCTATTGATTATTAACGTTTCAGAATCTTCTACGAATTTGTTTCGCACTGAAAGGTGGCCCAAATCAGACACAATGATTTTATTTGAGTTGGAACTGTAGGGAAATAAAATAACTGGGGCACCCGCTTGAATATCTACAATGATTTTTGTTGATTTCGTTGCATCCGGTTCGTCTGGTTCGACTAGTTCTAGATGGGTCAGATCATGGAGATCCGTAGGAGGTTCGCCAAACAGTGAAGACCACAGAGTAGTAAATTCAGCATAAAATCTGTTCGTATGAACGCATAAAATGGATGACATGTTCAATCGAAATCTTCCATCAACACCTATGTAAAGTTAGTATAATTTTTAACTGCATACTGCTTACATAATATACCACTATATTTAATTTCAACAGCAATAACTACCTGTTCTTGAGTAATCAAAGTCAAGAGCCTGCATTCCTTGGAAAGCAAACTTAAGGGGATAAAGTCCAGCGAAGGGGCTGATATCTTTCACTTTCAATGAGCCAAGGCGTCCTTCTACGCCAAAATATTCTTGACCCCGACTTTTCAGGTCACATCTTACATCACTTACTTCTGCCTCTGCCAGCAAACCTTTCGATGACGCTAACTTTACTTTCAAGGCTTTTACTTTGATCAGCGTTTCTGTATTTCTTTCATCTTGTGATTGGTGCGCTGAATGCCTGAGATCATTGATTATGTGACCAGTTTCGTCACTTGAAAAGCTCATTTCTGATTTGAGGTCATGAAACGCGTCACTCGAAATTTTATCTTTCGAAGCATCAGCAAAAAATTTTCGAAGACTAGAGAAGGTATCGGGGGTTAGAAGAACATCCAGTGTATTAAAATCGACAGTAACATTTTTGTGATTTCCTCCGTACGTTGTCACGAAATATGGAGATTTGGAATCAACCAGTACGATTTTAATTTGCACGAGATTATCCATAGTTCTCTGCTCTGCTCTTGGAGAGGGTGGAGGAGTTACAGGACAAAATTCGTGCGTGGTTATTGATGAGCTAAGACGAAAGGACGTATTTCTTCTCTTCCGAAAAGACTTCTTAGGTTTAATGCCAGCTTGTAAGCATCTTTTCCTAAATATATCCTCAGGTTCTAGATCTGTAGGTAGGGATGATGATTCATTGGTAAGACTCTCTCTTGTAATCGCCGAAGGAACGTGTATTGGAGCTGATTTGAGGATATCCGGACACGACTTTGAGATATGTTCTGAATGTAAAAAGGCAGAGGCAGAATAACCCGATTTTGAAAGACACTCCTCTCTTTCTCTGACTTTTGAAATAGCAAGAACTCTTCTCCAAGACTCCAATTCTGCATTTGTATCCTCCAAAGTCAGCGCTTTTAAACAAATGTCCATCTCAGTAGCATGCTGCTTCCGATCGCATTTGAAGGAGAGCTCAGAACAAGAAAGGCTCAAATGAGGAGAATCGTCTACTTCTCTTAATCCCAATTTAGGCAATACTAATTCCACAATCAATTCAGGAACCTCAAAAAGAGCTAAAGAGAAAATAAAACGTTGAAGTTAAAATTATAAAACTTAAGTAAAAAAAAGTAAACTCACAATAAATCAATAGGATATCTTCAAAAGACATAGTTGGACTGGGCAAAGGCGCAGGGACGCTAGCTTTCTTCTTAAATTGTCTTGTCTCTTTTTCCCATTGCACTCTTTTCTCTTCTAGGTTAATAATATCCAGTTCGTCATTGGTAATTGAAGTTAAATTGTTAATTGAGTCTAGAAGTTGAGAGTACTGCTGTGGAGTAAGCGACACTTTTAGAGCATTGATGACTCGCCCTTTGACTTCCAGCACTGCATTATATCCAAACTGATCTGCATCACAATGATCGTTGTAGCCAAAGGTATCATCACTGCCTTCATTAAAATAAAACAGGTTGAACTGAATGACTGTATTATGTAGGATTGGAAGAGCAGACGAGGAATCACACCGATACAGGTCTTGGGCCTTCATAGCAGTGGCATAGTTAGTACTAGGATAAGTCCTAAAATATAATACGTGTATTCAGAATATTTTAAGAATATTCACATGCCTTTTGTTTAATTTGAAAAAATAATACATTTTAAGGTTTTCAATCATCCTCCATCGAGTCTTCAAATTTAGAGAGTAAAGACTGATATCACAAATAAATACACTGTAGCTGACAGGGTTTTCACCGTCAAAGCCCTTTTCAGGAGTTGAAGAACGAGAAAATCTGGCGTCTCCTTGATCAACAGTAATATCATCTGCCTGTTTCTGATTGCTTCCTGTAATGTTGATCTGACCAAGATGGGCGACTAAGACTTCAGGACTATTACGGCTTCTTGGTAACACTATAATGGGAGAATCTAGAACAACATCAAGCTTAATCATATTCCGGGATCCGTGAATTTTTTCGTATGGGTCAATAATGGAAGGGCCTTCGTCCATATCTAAGTGATCTAAAGACCCAGATAAACTTGCTGACGGCGATCGGTAACTGTGCGATGATGCAGTATCTTGCCTCACCAATCCTAATGCTATTTGGGTAGCAGCCGATTTCAATGATGTGGCCAATGGTGCCTAAAATATTAAATTAAGGTTTAATTTATCCATAAGGCTAAGAACGTTTCTTTTCAATAATATTTTTCTAGCGGACTGCCCAATAAACGAATAGCCAGAATGCTACTAAGGTCAAACACAGTATACTTTAACTCATTTCCGCATGGGTTTTAAAAACTTATTTGGGCATGGGTTGATGAACAAACCTGAAACTGATTGATGCATTTCTTCAAATCCATAAGTAACATTGAACAATGTGTGTAAATTACAGATGCCATTTTCAAAGTAACTGTGGGTGGTGAAGCTTGGTCACCTTCAATAGTTACAGGTTTGGTGTAACTGAAAGTAAGTGCAGATTCATTGTCACTCGGATAAATAAAAGGAGTTTCAGTCGAATTTATTTCCGAAGCCCACGGATAAGAAGTGTCTATGAGCGGGTCTTGTCCAACGCTAACAACCTAAAATTATTATCCCAAATATTTATCATTTTTGGTTCAATTTGGTTTGGAGCGAGGTAATTAATATACATTTAATATTTACAAACCCGTTGGTGATATTGACCTTCAGGCGTCAAATTTAACACTTGCAGGCCACCAAGAGATCCGTCCACATTAAGACCCTCAGTATCTAATGAAGAATGTTATATCAGTGATGTTATCATATAAAACATCGGAAGCGCTTACAGGATTGCCACTAGGAATAATCAAGACATACTCAGGGTGCAATTCACTCTTGCTTCTGAAGCTGTGGCTGTAGCAATTTTTCGTGCAACTTGATGACCATCCTTGCCGACAACTCCTCTCAAGAGTAAAACGTTTAAACGATGAAACTCAAAATTCGCCTGTAGTTTCCTTCCACCGCTACTAGACACCAAGTCCGCTGGATCCTTGTCCCTTTGACTGATCTTGTCACTTTTGTTAGGAAATACAGTATGCAAGAACTGTATAATTTCAACTATTGTTTCTTGATTTGCTGTAATAATTTAGTTATTTGATTCAAATCCATTAACAATACTTCTAGTTCGGAGAAAAGCGCTTAGGTTTAGACAGCAATAAAAATACAAACCTATAATATCCAGGTTATTAAACTGAAGGGTTATTATAACTATATCCTCCTCTTTTCTAGTAAACACTACATCGGCAGTAATCAGTGCACCGGAGTCTATTACATTCATAGGTGTGTCCAATCCGATGGATGAGATAAGTTTTTTAGCCCTCAGAGAAGAAACTAGAGCTTCGTGTAATTGAGATGGTATGCTCAAAGTTGACCCAGAGGATTTAGAACACGGCAAAGGGGATGGTGGTGATACAGGAGATATTGGAGATGTTGGCTCACTATCTTTAATGCTTCCACTAAATGTGTCCATGCTGAAATCAATTTATAACCGTAAATTACACAACTGAACTCATTTCCAACTTAATTGACGTGAGCTTAATTATGGGACTACCAAACGTGTCGATGTGACGCAACCAAAAGTTGAAAATCAGGACCGAATGTTTGGACAGCATCAGCCAGAAGTAAACTTTGAATAACAAATGAAAACTCGGTGTCTTCCTCCCTTCTGGTCAATACTGTCCTAGTACCGAGAATTTGTAGTTCTGCAATATTCCTTCCTCGCGACTGCAAATCGATCGAAACATTTTGTATGGTGAACTCAGCAACGAACAGTTTGCTTACACCAGTTTTATTTCCAGCATCAGCTCCTTTTGACTTATAAATGGACTTATCAAACTCGCTCAGATTTATTTGAGATCCATTCATAAAAGAGACGTCAAATTTATCACTTGAAACAGATAAGTCTTTCGAAGTAAATGCATCCAAAACTGATGTAACTGTTAAAAGTTTAGATTCGTTCAGATGAAATGTCAATTTAGGCAACGTTCCAACCAAAGTTAAAGCAGGCCAGAGAGGGTCTTCACTGTAAACTAGCCGTCGTTCCACCTACAGACAAAATATTCATTAGAAGGAATCTTTTCAATCAATTTTCACACATTTTGATACTGACACTTTACCTGTAAGTTAATCGAAAGACGGTCTACAAGATGAAGAAAAGACGTTCCTCTAACATTAACCGCTTTCCACTGCCCCTCCCGCGCTGAGTTTCCGTCGACTACTACAACTTGGACATCAGTAATTTCTAGGGTGTACTTTTTATACAGCTTGGAATGAATTTCGATCAACGAATCTCCGATACAGTCGATACCCTGGTTTCTTTGTGAAGCTAGACAAATGTCATCTAAAGAACGTGACAGCCTCGGAGACAAGGGATCCGACATTAATGCTTCTGGTACAGGAGACGAACATGGCGTTAGAAACTCCTCGTCATCGTCTGAAATAGAGTCGTCTGTCGCTTCGGTATCGCCATATTTATACAACAATTCTGGACTTGTTATTCCATTTATGCATTCAAGGTTGGTGAAACGGAATCGTCCTAGATCAATTACAACGAAAGAGTCCTTATGGGTATACTTTTCCATCTCTATCTGTCTTCCTGATCGGTTCTGATATCGAAAAGGCTCCTGTGATCTGGACTGCGAGCTTGCTTTGGCTGTAGCAGGAACAGGATGTTTAGTCATGTTCGATCCATAAATTATAATCTGAGGGGCAAATATGTCCATATATATTTCCCATGATGAGTCTCCACTGTTTGTTTCATCTGTAGCACGCTGAAGCATTAGCCTCTCCCAGTATACTTTTAATTCTTCCTTAGTTTTCTGTTTCATTGCTTCATAGCCATTATAAGGTATTTCAATAAAATCTGCAAACAAAATATTCAACTATGAGTGAATTTCGAGCTTTGCCAAAAACTTGCGTTTTTATTTGACCGGAATATCAGCTTACCACAATCCTCTTTCAAATGGAAAAAGTTCCTCATATCCTCCCATACCAATGGATAAAGAATCAGATCCATCGGTTTAGTTGTGACGACGATCCTATGTCCAGTTCTCTTTTGAGGCTTTGCTTCATAAAGGAGTTGAAATAGTGGTCCAATTACAGCAGAACTATCTGGATTAAAGGATGGTTTGACTTTCACAGGATTCGGAACATGGGAAGCCAATATTGAGGATTTCGTAGAGCAATCCCGTAGTAGTAAATGAGCCAAACTCATTTGAAATTTGTGTGAACCTGAACGGGGTTTCAGGCAGAGTTCAACAGCCACACCTCCAAAATCTAGCTCTAATGAACACATTTTAACGTTTCACTTAGAAAATAATATATCATAGTAAACATGCAAATATATAGTAAAATTACTAAAGTTAACATACCAAGAAAAGGTACATTCTGTTTATTAAGAAAAACTACTCCTTGATGAAGTGTAAAATTAAATCTAGCCAGAAGAGCATCTCTGCCGAAAGCTTTCACATCGTCCAAAATGGCTTCTTCAAACTCCGCGTCAACATCTTGTTTCAGCGTACTTTCTGAAATTCTGGAAGTTACATCTGTGGTGCTGGAATTAAAGATTTGTGGATTCACGTCATTGGATATATCTTTTGTCCACCCACTCCAAGATGGAAACATCCATGAGAGGACGCCCGAGGTAGCTGGTTTTAAAGTGGCATCTTTTGTTTCCGTTTGCGGCTTTTGGGCTTGCAGTTTTGTTTCTGGTTTATGGAAACGTCCTTGATACTTCTCAACTCGATCCATGGCGATTTTACGGAGTTCAAGTATATCTTCATAATGGAGTTCGAATTCAAACCGGTCTTTTAATTTTGTTTCGTCAAAGGATAAAATTTCAGTTAAGAGGTACTTTTGATACACTGACACGTATTCTACATTATCTCGAGCCCTGGCGATAACTAGTTCCCAAGTTTTTAATTTCTTTCTTCTCTTAAAACCTCTCAAAGCCAGAACAGCTTGTGTGGCATAAATCCACCAATCTGCAACGTTATCCGACACTTTTCTAAATGGTCTATAATGTCGTAGTCTACAATTTCGGCTAAGTTTCTTAAACGACGTGTATAAGTTATATCCATGTTTATATTGCTTGTCAGCCAGTTGAAGAGGGACTTTATCCAGCGTAAGATGAATGTCGAACCTAGGCTTGTTAACACTTGTGAGAGGATTATTAGAATTATTTTTAACTATTCTTGCTTCTGCAGATACCGGAGAAAGTAAATAAACACTGTGGGATATCGTCTTTTCCATTAATTCCTACAAAACAAAAATACACGGTGGCAGTGATTAACGGAACGCAATCTAATCATAATCAAATCACAAACATTAAACAAAGTAAATACCTTTAGCTCATCATGTTTTGCAGTGCTCATTTTCTGAGAATTGGTATCGCAATAGATTCCTAGCTTGCTCAGTTTTAGAATTTTAAAAGATGAACCGGAAACACTAGTAGAAGAAGACAACGGGTGCCAGTTTGCATCACAGCTTTGTACATTTAGACTTCGCAGAGTAACGCCAATCGCTATAGTTCGGTTAGAATTTTCCAACTGTTGCTCAAAACGAATATGTACATTGTTGACGTTCAACTGCAAAACAACGACATTACGGAAAATATTCAGAGAAAGCAGATTTTAACTTTTAAAGGACTTCCATAGTTTTAAGATCCCAATCCCAACTAAAATAATCACACATACCTGCAAATTTTCAACAACTTTGGTAACAATAGAAGCCCCAATTCTTGTAGAGGAGACGTACAACGAAGAATAGTACGAAGAGCTATCAGAAGACAGATCATACTGCGCCTTCCACCTTGCTTCATGCGAATCTAATGCACTCATCTTGGCATCGTGAGCCAACGCCTCCTCTTCAAGATGATCCCACTGAAATTATAAATATAACAACACAAATATAAAGTTTTAACCCCCTTTCACGACCCCATTAAGTATGGGGAAAAAATGCCACAAATTACCTCAGATAAGTTAAGTGGTCCTGCCACGAGGTAGATATCTTCAATTGAAATAAGAACAGGCTCATTTCTTAGGTACTTAAATATGTTAAATTCAATCTTGATCCTTCCAACAAGCCCGACTTTCACCTCTACAGGAAGACCCCAACTTCTAAATATATTCTTTTTCAAAGGTACATTTTCCAGCTCCAGCTCACCTAAAAATCACAGAGAAATTCAGTCTTATCCATCACCTTCTTACCAATCCCTTCAAACCTCTACATAAACCTCCAAATGATAAGTAAAAACCCTCCTACAATAAGTATCTTTTAGCCTCAAAAATGACACCAAAAAGTACATTTCGTCCAGTCAAAGCTACACATATTGTTGATAAGATTCCGTCAAATTAAACTACCAAAACCACTTTAATAATCACGATTTCCACCCTTCTTACCTTGACTTAGAGCAAAGGATAACTGCTGAGCATTAAGATTTTCCACATATTGCCCAAGATAATTGTTAATATACCACGAAATAAATGTCTCCCACATACTGAAGAACTTTCAAATCCAACTAAAGAACGGTAAAAAGTAAAGGATGAACAATTTCAAGAAAAATTAAATCTTATTCCCAAAAATCCAAAACTTCTCGTGAGAAATCGCTAGGATTCTGGGATATTGCTCCACTTTTGCTTCGTTTCTACTTCACTTTCACATAATTAAATCAGCATCACTTTTGTCTAGTTCAATCACATCCAAATTTACTACGTCTAAAACTTTCAAATTTTATATTTTCACGAGCATAAAAATGTAATATTTCTGATTTTTGTCGTGCATTTCTCGTTTTTTTTTATTTGTAGAAGAATAAAATTTGTTTGTTTGTCATGAATTCCCCTTCGCGGTTTACTGCACAACTGCACATGCCGTAGCCGTATCAAAAAAGTCATTACAACATTTATTTATTTCCATTACCAGTCTCAGTTACTGAGACTGTGACTGATGCAACGTTTCGCCTTCGCCTCGTTTACAATTTAACTTATTAATTATCGGAAAGTCTCGATATATAACCGCCCTCGTTAATTAAGCCGCAACCTATCCTTTACATCGTAAACGGTTATCTCCCCCATGTTAAACGTACATGCCTCAAAACATCTTTCGATTAACCGCACGGCAGCCGCAGCCCGCAGCCATGTGTACTTTGCGACTTTAACGGCAATTACAACAAGGCGACCCCATTAGTCATGACATGAAGGTCATCGCATGACCTCCTGCTTTAGAAAAGGTCATCGTGACGTGCTTGCTTGCAGTAAATGCTTATATTTAACAGATAAGGCTTTTTGTCCATTAATGATGTTACGCAAAAATCGGCCTTTTTGACCCCCCTTCCCCCGCGTCACGCAAAAGATGGCCGACCTCTATGTTGTATCAAATGGGAGCGGCCATTTTGTCCCGCTGATCTGGACCCCCCCCCCTCTACCTCTTGCGTGACATCATTAATGGACAGCGCTTATCATTGATTGGAATTGGAAAGGCTTAAAGATTAAAGGGAACTGAAGTAATGCTAAAAATAGATGACTGATAAGATGAGAAAATGGGGGATTTTGTTCGCACATGGGTTATCTTAAGGTTAAGATAAGATCGGTGGCCGATTTCCATGCTATCTTTCTTTCCATGCTCGAAAAGCCTTGACTTTTGATCCTGGTTCGACTGACTGAGATGAGACTTAGGCATTGGTGGAGGCATTGCATTGCTGGTTTTGGTGGATGTGAATGTGAAGTGAACACAAAAACCGGTTTTTTATATTTGCATTGCAGCTCTGAATGAATCTGAAGGGAATTACCATTCTTGAGTCTTGACTCTTGAGTCTTGAGTCGGATTTCGTGCTGGATGGTCAGTTAGTGTCTGTCAGTGAGTAATCCATATATTGATCGATTCCAAATTCCACCCCCATCCTCATCCACCTTTTACTTCCGGTAAGAAAGATACTCTCTTTTTATTAAAAAAAACTCATATTTTTACAAGCAAAAGTTAAAAATTGACCCCTTGAAGTGAAATCGGACCAAAATGTGGCTTTTTAAAGGCTACAGTTAAGTTATATGATAATAATTTAAGTTGTCATAAACTTGGATTTGTTTGTATCATTTTAATTCTGGGTTTTTGGTGGGTTTCCTTTAATCATTCATAGGATTATATAGTTTACCATGAAGATACCGGTGGTTGGTTTTTGGTTAGAGGGTTCCCAATCTCAATTAGAGATAAACTGCAATGGGAAATACCTAAAGAATTACCTTGAGAGTAGCTGTAATCCCATAAAAGTGGCTAAATTATAGCTAATGTTGGGATTTTTTGTTTATAGGTGTATCGAGGAAGTCTCAACTGAACTTGTGTGTGACTCGGCCCAAGAAGATTCGACACATCACAACCAACATCCTCGATAAGATGGGGTTCATTTCAGGAT